>VZTL01042372.1:0-18948 GCA_013400535.1 Scopus umbretta | reverse complement strand
GGGGGGAGCTAGGGGAAGGGGTGGAGGGGAGCCGGCGGCCCCTGCCCGGCAGAGGGCACTCGGAGCCCGGCCCAGCCCGGGTGGAAAATCTTCACATGGCCCCGAGACCGCGGCGAGCCCCCTCCGAGGCAGAGCAAAACGCGAGGACGCCGGGGAGGCGTTAATTGCCCGCAAGAAGACTCGAGGAATGTTGCTTTAATCACGGCAAAGATGAATGCGAATGCAAGCAGTGCCTGCAGTTTTCCAGCAAGCCCTTCCACCCAGTGATTTGCCTTGCCTTTTCTTTGTTTTTATTATTTTATTTTTTTTTTTAATACTGAGGGGTTTCAGTCTGAAATACCCAGCTGGTTATCCTCAGAAGGGAGGATGTTTATGCAAAAGTCATCCCAATATAGTCAGCTGTTGTAATCAGGCTGAACTCAATTCTCTGCAATATTTGCTGCTTCCTGGCTAACTTCATCCAGGGGAGGATACCCTTGCAATTCTGTGCACTCAAAAGCAGAGTGCAGACCTGAGGTAATAACTAACAACATCCTGCAATAAGAAATATGTTGTCACCAAGTGTTTGAAGCCATGCAGAGGGGTTGGCTTGGATTTACCTATTTGTAAGAAAAAGCTGCTTTTTGTTTGTTAGTTTTTATGCCAGCTTTCCACCCCTAGCCTATCTCTATATTCTGGCCACTGAGTTTTTGTGTTTTTGGCAGTAAAACCCAGTTCCACTCCATGGGCCTTAAATCTCCCAATTCCCTTTTTATTCCAGATGCAGAGAAGGTGGTAGTTGCAACTAATGTGCAAAGAGTTGGGAAATTTTTTTTCTTTTTGAGGGGTGGAAAAATCACTGATGGCTCCTGGGCAGCCAATCACTGCTCCTAAGGCCTGCAGCATCCTATGTGCTTGCTACCAGCATGAACCAGGAAAACCCACAGCCATGCTACATGTGTCAGGATCCGTTAGCCTCCTCCAGCACCTCAACCCGGGATGCTGGATATTCACTATGCTTCTTCCATCAGCTGTCCTGTAGGCTTAGGGTAGAAACTGGCATGAACTAAATCAGGACAGGGGATGGGGGAGGAGGGAAGCCCCCATCCCCCTGTACCAGTTTGCCCGTCGGCTGAAGCCCTGCGCAGTGGCTGGTTCCCAGCAGGCAACACAGAGGTATTTGGAATCTGGGGGATATTTCCTATTAGATTTATTTAATAGTTTTGAGGTCAGTTAAATATGGAGTGACAAATTAATTCTAACTTAACTACTTCCCTCTTGGTCTTCCTGCCTCTTGCAACTCCCCTGTTGCCCCCTTAAACAAGACCAGCTGGTGGGATCAGGTTGGTTTGGCAGCTGCGATGGGTTTGTATGCTGAATCCTGGGTGGGTCCATTTTTCTCCAGCTGTTGGCCCTGAACATGTTCATGTGCCATCTTCCTGAGGAGAAGGGACAGAGGGAAAAATTCATCCACCTAGAGCCGGAGTCAATGGCTCTTGGGGTTGTGGTTTACACTGAAGCCCCTTTGAAAGGGTTAATACCTAGGGGTTTATTAAAATGTTGTTGTAGACACCAGCAAGTCACCAGCTGGCAAAACTTTGTTTAGCTATTTTAGGTATCAAGACACAGGTTTGAATTATGACTCAGCTTCTTGGTAGAGATATTTTTTCTTTTTTTTTCTTTTTTTTTTTTTTGACAGTAGACTGTGTGTGAGAGACACACAACATAGGAGGAGTGGGACAAGGGGTCAGTACTGAGTCCCCAGATGATGCCTCTTCCCCTGGATGGAAGGGACGAAGCAGCAAAGGATACAAGATAAGGCAGATAAGCAACAGCAGTTTGCATTGGTCCCTTACTGGCTATGGCCACTGTGGGAGGGACACCCTGAGGTTGGACTCCACAGCAGTAGGAGTTCCTTTTGTAAAGTCCAGTCTTTGCTATTCATCTGGCTTCCTTGAAAGTCAGCAGAAAAGCCACCTGATGGTAACTCATTTTGTCCATTTTAAATATCATCCTCCTGTTTCAACCCTGGTACATAGACTGCTGGTGAACTCAAGTGAAGGTGAGATCTGTAGGGTCTAAATACTCAACAGACCTATTTCATGGGTGTCAATGTTTAATAACTTAGTCCTGAATCCCTTAAAAAGATTTAATCCTCCTGCTTCCCTGGAGGAGGACAGCTGGCAGGGAGCCTCCTCCTCAGCTGTGGGGAGAAGTTGCTGCAGGGGGAAGGCATGAACCCTTTTGCTGCCTCTCAACGTTGGGCTTGATGAAATCCTGTGGACACTGGGAAATATAAAGTGCCTTGCTTTTACCTCGGGGAGGGGTTTTCAGCCTTCATGGTGGTTCAGCAAGTGCTGCTTAACACAGCCCTGCTTAATGATCCTTCCTCCAACAGATGTGCTACTTTCTATTTCCTAGGTATTTTGCTTCAGCTGTTTGCTTTTCTATAATGGAGCACATGATATTTCTTACCTGCTATCATCCTGCTGATCATCTTACTAGCTTAGCAGCAAATACCAAGGACCAAATCTTCAGCAAGAACAAATCAAACTAGCCTTATATTCTCTGTGGGTCTGGATTAATTCTTTTTATTAAAACAACAACAACAAAAGCAACAACAAAGGTTGAATCTTTTCTGCAGTTAAGTTAATTATTTGTGGTCTGGATCTGGCAATACGAGAGGAAATTAGCCTAGTCCTGATGATTGGATATTATTAGCAGCACATGAGGTCCATCTTTTGTTTGCTGGGGCCCATGCTTGTTTTTTTTAGCACTGTCTTTCTTGGACAGACATATTGTGGGAGCTTACATTAATATTTTGGCTTTCTGACTGTGCAGCCCATTCTCCTCCACACACTGGAGGCAAAGCTTTGCAGTTTCAGTTGACTGGACTTTGCACAGACTTTTTCAAAGCTTTCACTGCAGATGCCTTAACATTTTTTGAGTTCCTCTTGGAGTTTTGTGCTGGGATAAATGTGAGAGGGCTTGTCCTCAGATGGTGTAGGCTGGCCTAGTGCCACTGACTGCGGGAGAACTAAGCCACTTTGCTCAAGCAGAAGATATGCTGCTCAAACTTCAAAAGGCCACCCACATACACTTGCTGAGCTGGAGGTCTAAATTAGCAAAAGCCAGAGTTTTTCATATGTTTTTCACTTTGCACCATAAAATGACCTGTATTTATAAGAAATCATCTAGAAGTCCTTGAGCCACAGTGCACAAAGAGCACATTTCAGGTTTGTAATGCAACAAAGTATCAGGGAAAGTTTCATCTTCCTCTTCACTTGAATGAATACTGGTTCAATTGTAAAAAGATTTTATAACTCCAAGCAGAAAGTCATGCTTTGGGGAGGGTGTTTTGTTTCTTATTGCTATTTCTAATAAGGGGAGTTGTTCGTAATCAAGGACCCAAGAGCATAACTAAGTACATTGGATATTAGCTCTGTGGCAACTGTGACAGTAATGAAGTTATAAGCTCAGCTCCTCATTGTGGGTACTAGGGATCATTGCTAGAAAGCCAAGAGGTTACTGCTGGAGAGACCTGTGGCAATGCTGTGGCCTAAAGCTCTGGAAAGTAATCTTCATTGCCATCCAACTGTGTTTAGGTTGTCCTTTGCAGGAAGCTTGTTTCTCAGGGAAAGGTTGTCTTCCTTTCCAGGCTGCTAATGATGTTCCACCTTTGATCCGCCTTTCTAAGTCCTGCTGGCTTAATGTGTGTGACACTGAAGTGAGCCTTAGGATAGAATTACACCCAAAAGTTCCCTACCCTATGCAGTGGCCATGAAGAGGGAGAAGGGTTGGTAGCTCTGAGAGACATGTACATGGTAGCATCTACATTTGGTTACTGAAGGCTTACTTCACTATGACACCAAGCTGGGCAGGACTGTCGATCTGCTGGAAGGCAGGAAGGCTCTGCAGAGGGATCTGGAGAGGCTGGATCGATGGGCTGAGGCCAACTGTATGAGGTTCAACAAGGCCAAGTGCCTTGTTGAAGGCAAAATTGTTGAAGTGCAAAACTGCACTTTGGTCACAACAACCCCATGCAACACTACAGGCTTGGGGAAGAGTGACTGGAGAGCTGCCTGGCAGAAAAGGACCTGGGGGTGCTGGTTGATGGCTGGCTGAACATGAGCCAGCAGTGTGCCCAGGTGGCCAAGAAGGCCAACAGCATCCTGGCTTGTATCAGGAATAGTGTGGCCAGNCAGAGGTCTTTTCCAACCTTAACAATTCTATGATTCTATGTTCTAGAAAACTCACTGGGGACTGGGAAGAGCCATTGCTTTTGAAATACCTAGCCGCCAAAAGCAGTGAGGCAGGCTGCCTCCATAGGTCACCAGGAGTGTAGCATTCAGGCTTCTGCTTGGCTGTAAGTGACACTGGAGTAGCCTGTCTCTGCCAGCTTCATGGGGCAGCTTTGGCAGTTAGAATGAGCAAGAGGTCCTGCAACTGGTATGTGAATGTGGGCTATCACATGTGGTCAGGCTGCTCCGTCTGATCTCTCCTTATATACAGGGGGCAGAGGGAAGGAAAGGACAACTTACAACCCTCAGAACCAGATCATTGTATTAAAAGTTGTCACAGAGCTTTTCTGAGTCAGTAGAGCTGTGGTATTTGTCACAATTTGGGGTCTGGTCATACACATATTGGTCTTACCAAATGCCACAGAACTTAGGCCACCTCAGTTGACAGCCCTTATGTCTGGATACATGCAGAAAGCTGAGCCGATATCTCAAAACAATGCAGGAACTGGCATGATTGTATGACACATGGCACTGAAAAGGAGATGATGCTCCTGAATCAAAAATAGTGCTGCAGTACTTTTTTAAGGTCAGTGACTTGCACTTTGCAAGAAGGAGCTGTAGAAAGAAGTGCCTTGCACATATGCAAGGTCAGTCTTGGAATCACTTCAGCTATTAAGAAGCAAAGGCCATTTGACTGTGATCTTCCAGAGAATCACAGGAAAGTGCCAGCTATGACCTTCATATGACCTTCTCAAAGGTACCTAACAGGAAAGACAGTATTTATTTGTTAGCAATGTTGTTGATTTACAAAGATTAACATGCATTAATAAAACATCTTTCCTCTCCCAACTGTAAAACATTCCCATATCACCCCCATTCCTGGGCTGTGGAGGGATATTTATCATGTTCAAAGAGCAGTGGAAGATAAAGCCACTGCCTGTTAGTGAAAGGAGATTGTTTTTCAGGTCTGTGCATCTCTAAGCAGTACAAAAAGGTACACCTGGGCCTTGAGAGACACACTTGGGACAAAGGGGCTGCTAATTCAGTCCAGTAATGTATGGAGCAGGTGTTCCCCCTTCCCCTGGGTGCTTTCTAATCAATTCATACAGGCATTGCAAAGCCACCAGAGCCAAATTTGTCCAATGATCCCTTGGACATCCCGAGCT
This sequence comes from Scopus umbretta, assembly GCA_013400535.1. NCBI lineage: Eukaryota > Metazoa > Chordata > Aves > Pelecaniformes > Scopidae > Scopus > Scopus umbretta. The sequence continues at coordinate 13,562 of VZTL01042372.1, read as the reverse complement.
GTGTTGCTGTCACTAGGTGTGGAGTGTTGCTAACTGTGTGACAACAGAGCATGAAAGTAGAGCTTGCCCTCAGTGAGGCACAATCCTACAAATTTTTCCCCTGCAAGAAATCCAATATATTTTATGCTGTTTGTCAACACGATTCATTCTGAAAGCGCCCGGAGTCTGTGGCCAGCAATTAATGCCACTTAAAAGCTTTTCAGTGGGGTAATTGCCTGTTGTTCTGCAGGCATCACTCTCATTCAGATGCTAATGGCTGTCAGGGGCAGTGGCCATTCCCACATTGGGGGCCAGGTATGCCCCGCTCCCCTCGCCTTGGGAAGACGCTTAATGGGTCTATTGTCCCTGAACAAGGGCAGTAGGGAAATCCCCCTGTCCCTGAGGAAGCCGTGGAAATAATCCTCATCAGTCTGTGTCACTTTGGCACAAAAGGCAATACGGTGGACAAAAAAAGGAAGGGGGGCATCCAGCACAGAGGGGGTGGGAAGTCAAGGTGTCCCATGTTGGGGGACTTACAAGAGAGCCGTGCCAGGCTCCTGGGTTTCACAAGCAAAGATTCACGCCAGCACTGTGAAAACCCAGGGCATTCTTCCAGCCATTCTCAGATTTCAGATTTTCACCTTTCCTTGCTCCTCGGGGTTTCAGTCATATTTGCCATGCCCTCACCATGACTTTCTCATGTGCTCTTTGCCAGGTGTTGGCTAATACACCTGTACACAACTGCTGCCTTGCAGGTGGTGTGCCCCCTGCCATGAATCTTTTGATTACAGACCTGGTTTGAGAGGTCCCTGCACTCCCTTATCTCTGAAGGCTGCTGCTTTTTCGTTGGGCAGATGGGGCTGATTGTATTTTTTTAAGATATGGTTACGTTTTTTGGAGGTCAGGTGTACAAGGACAGAGTAAGAGTCCTTAGCTCTCTAGGCAGGACCCCACCCTGAAGCTGTTGATATCTGTGGGTAGGTTTAGTTTTGGCAGTTTCAGCATCAAACCGTACATGCCCAAATATCTGTGCACTCAGCTGTCCCCTGGGTATGGTCTCCTCACAGGATAAGAAACCTCCTTTCTTCTTCTCAATTCACTCTCATTTTTCTTGTCCCTATTTTCCCATTGAGGTTGGGCTGAAGCTATCATTTGTGTTGGAGACCAAAGTTCATGTGGATATGTTAAAACTTATCCTGCTTCTTTCTGGGATCTCAAGGTATCTGGTCTTTCTAGACGCCATGCACTATGGTGGGCTGGCCATGATGAAGCCATGTTGGATGAAGATTGTCCCAGGAGATGCACCTCTGTTCCTCTCGGTTAATCGTGCAACTTAATGAAACCCTGGTTTGCAAACTCTGGATGAACAACCTAACCAAATGCCCCTTCCCTCTGCAAACGAGGGAGTTAGGTCAGTGAGAAGAAAAGATGCTTTCTGGGGGAACACATGCTCCTCTGTATGAATCAGTGAGGAAGAGGGAGGGGGGATCATTTTACAGCCAGGGGCGTCTCTAAAGTCCCTTTATAAGGGTTTTGTTTTTGAAGCATTGGGAAGGATGGCCTCCCCTCCCCAGCTGGCTGCCTCCTTTGGGGGCCCCATTTGTGGAGCCCTCCTGGGGGGCACCACAGGCTGTCAAGCCCCCAGCCCTTTTGTGTTGCTTTTCCAGTTGGATTTCACGTGGGTTTGTCGGGGGCTGCAGGGCTCCCCTCACCCCAGCAGCCCCGCTCCCACCCCACGGCTGTGGGCCACTTCTGCGGTGGAGGCAACCCAAGAAAGGACTGTGCCACTTCCATGGAAACAAAAGCCTGTTTTCAAACAGTGCTAAGAGAAACTGTTTCTATCTTAGGCCTTTAATGACCTGAACTGTCCATCTTTTGGAGAAAAATGACAATAAAAAGACACTTTGCTGTGCTACTGCTACTGCCGCTTTCTAACTATGATTATTTTTTACCAAGAGACCTCAGCATCCGTCCTTATTTATGATGCATATTAAAAAAAAAAAAAAAAAGAGTTTTATTTGCCCCCTCCAGCAAATCTTGCTTCTAGAAATAGGCAGGCACGTTTGCAGCAGCAAACGTATTTTCCCTGGGAGAGGAGTCCTGTGCCCTGCGTATTTCAGTGTTGAATAAATAGTCCTTCATGTTGTATGCGGTGGCTCCAGGCACCCCGCTGAGATCATGTCCTTAATACAAACAATACGACACATTTATTCTAAGCTGACCGCGCTGACCCCCAAAAGTTTGTTCCCTCCACTGGGACTCCTCGGCCTTTTCATTCAGCTGAATGGCCAGCACAAAGACCTTGTCGCATCTACAGTGCCTTCCTAAACAAAACTCGGGGAGGAAGGGGGAAGGAGTGTTGGGGGGGAGAGGAAGAAATAGGCAAACCTTGACCCCTCCACCTAAAAGAAAGTGGAGGAATTTGCATTTTAAACCTTAAGATGCTCATCCTGGTCTCCTGCCTCTCCTCCGGCCTGCCAGCGGTTTCACTCTCTTTTTGCAAACACCCTGAGAAGCTCTGGGCTTGCAGCATCCCAGCGGAGCTGCTGCCCCGGCACCGGGCAGCATCCCCTGCTGCGAAGAAAGGCTCTTCTCTGCTCTCCTTTACATTCCTATTTTTCCATAGATTAGAAAAAGAGAGAAAGAGTGCTACTTAATAAGGAAATAGATGTTCTTTCCCCCTTCCCCCCTGTCCGTTCCCTGCCGATTTTTGGAGGAAGGCATGAAATGGGGAACTGGTCTGGGTTTGTGACTGTTTCCCATGGCCCCAGCTCCTCTCTCAGAGGTCACTGCTCACTGTGTTGGGGACAGAAAGCTGTTTGTGACAAATACCCTCAACCGCAGTGGTTTACAGTCAGCATTTTTCAGGCAAACATTGAAATTGGTGTTGATTTACTGTGATATCGGATGGGAAACAGCAAGGCTGGTGCTGCTTCATTTCAGTTTCAACTGTCCTTCAGGGAAAGACCTGTTTAGAGGGCAAACTCTCACTAGATGTGATGCAAGTTGTATTTGTATGCCTACTGGACTTCCTTTCTAAAGTGTTAATTTTAGTTGAGAACCTGCCTGGGCATTGAAATTATAATGTCTTTCCTGTGGAGTTGGAGCTGTGCTCCCAGTTCCTCACTTTTCCCATCTCAAAGAGGCAGCAGAGTGCAGCTGTAGCAGAGTTGTACTTCCAGGATTGCACCATGGTATTGAGGTGTTGGTCTGCCCGTCAGGGCCCTGGTGTTTCCCCTCTTGCTGTCTTTGGCTTTACTTGGCTATACCTTTGAAAGCAGTGCCTATAGGAGCTCCTGTCCCTGGTGGGTAATGGGTCCTATTGGACAGGACTCCTGACTCTTCTTGCACCAGGCTGTCGGCCCCTCTCGTAGCTTTGGTGGGGTCCTAGCTCTTCTGTTGTGTCACCTCTGAGCTCTCACTTAGCCCAGAGATGTATTACCAGCTCAGCAACTAACAGCGGAGCAAAATTTCTCTCTCTTTTTTTCTTTCTTTCCTGGACAAGCTGCACAGTCACAATGCCTCATGTGGATTTAAAAATGTGAGGGGGCTGCCTCTTACTTTGCTTTCCCTATGCATGCTAAAAGCACTTTTTTTTCATATGACTGAATCTGCCCTGAGAGGTGGGGTCAGGGCAGTCCCTTTTCAGACTTCTGGCACTTCTGAAGTGGAACCACCTGAGCATCACACGATCTTTAAACAGTCTGGACCTTGGCCTCCCCAGCTGTAAAGGGCTGTAGCTGCCTCCCAGGAGGGATGTGACTGTGAATCAGGAATGTCTGCTGGGTGGTTGCAGAGCTCAGGGCTGAGACAAGGAGTTGTTCTGTATTGCAGAGGCTGTGGTGTGGGCACGGCTTTCTTTTGGGTATTGCTGTAACACAGCCCTGACCTGTGACACGCTGCACTGCTGGAGGGTGAAGGTGTTATCATCCCTGTGGACTGCCAAAGGGCTGTGACTGAGGTCAGGTCTGTGCTGGCAGCTTTTGTCAGTGTAACAAAATCACTGTGTTGACCAGAGGGCTTTTCTAGAGCTAAAACCCAGCCCAGGACACGGCTGTGGCAGTTACATGCAGTTGTACCAGCAGAAGCAGTTTAGCTAAGTTAAGAACATAAGGGATTTGCCCATAAGATACCCCTATAAGAGTTGTTTGCTCATGCATGGACCTTACCTGATGGGTTTCAAAGTCCAATTGCAATGTCACTGTGGTGGTGCAAGCGATTAAACATAAAATAATGCCTGTTTGGGGTAATCAGGCGGATGAGATGTTCATCCTTTACTCTTGCAGCTGCAGGCTGGACACTTCAGAGCAGGTTCCTGAGGTGCTGCTCAGCAAACTTTCTCTTTCTTCTTGGCCTTTTCCATCCTCCTGTCCTCCCCCAAATTGCAACCCCCTTTTTACTGCCACATCACTGTTCAAATATGTGTCTGTCTGTTGCCCCTGCTCTCTGGAGGTTTCTGGACTTTTTCTTTATGTGTACAAGAAAACTGCATGACTATTTCTACCTGGAATCTGTTCTTTTATCTCTTTTTTTCTGTGCTTTTTTATTTTCTCCCCCCTCCTCAGGATCATTAAGAAATCAATAAGTAGCTCAGTAGGGCTTTGCTTAACCTGATTCTAGCAGTATTCCTTTCCCCTCAAAACATGAACCAAATTCTCAAATTGATTTTGTTGCCTTTCCTTTTGCTCATTTCTATTTAATCATATTCTCAGTGTTATGTCTTGCCTTTTTAGATCAATTCCCAGCCAGTGAGAAGCTGTGGATCGACAGCCCCTAACAATGCTCCTCTGCTCATCCACAGGACAGGTACCATGGCAGGAGGCAATGGCCACCCGGATTGTTGTACAGGATACAGACCTGCCGCCTTCTGCTCTGTACAACACCTACATGGGTGAGGAATGGGAGGACCCAATCCTTTATTGATACAACAACATTAATAAATGCTTGTTTAATCCCATTTCCATAAATGCTGTCAGTCCCAGAGGCAACCAGAAGTGCTCTCTTCTTCCAGTTAGACCTTTTATGCTTGGCCCAGTCACCCGTGGTGCAGGACACCAAGAGGGAAGATGGAATTACTCCTCTTTACCAGACCTTCTGACTGGACAGTGACATTGTACTAACAAAGGAGGGGTCCCTGATGCATACCTAAAGAAACTGTTATCTGTTTCTTTTCATCTTCTGTTAAGTGCTGGCCTGAAATCATAAGGTCTCTAATACCCCAAATTTAGAGAACACACACCAGACCAATGTGAAAACTTTAAAGTTCTTTTTCATGGGAAATTCTGTCCATTCACTTTTATTTTTGTTTTCTGATCTGGAGTTAGAAGTCTAGGTCTCATGATATCCTGCACAACAGAATTTCTGGAAGTATTTACAACAGGTGGACCAGATTTCAGCTGTGATTTTATTTAGGTACTTTTTAAAGAATTGAAGGGAAGGACTCCCAGCAATTATGAAGCATCTAGGATAAAGATACAGGGAAACTGCACCCACTCAGCAGCACCCCAAGTAATATCCTCGTTATTTATACAGAAACTGGGTGGGATTTCAAACAAAGGTTAGTAAATAGCTACAGATGATGCACATCAATTTTTACCCACCTTCAGGTCCAGCTCTGTCTTGGTTGTTTACCATTGATCCTACTTCACTTAATGCCTCAGTATACAGAGATATCAGCAGTTGAACAATGTAGTCATATGTTTTCATAAACTTGCAGCCTAATTAACTGTTTCTCATTTCATAGTCAGTAGATGATGATGCTGATCCAGCAGCATAAACTCGGTCTGCAGCAACATAAGCCCAATCTAGGCAGTGGCTAGAGGTGTAGGACCCTGGTGACTGGAGGTTAATTCCTTGACTGGTCAATTTGTAGGAAGGGCTCTGTGTTCAGTCTTGCTTTCAAAACTATAGAACTTCTGGGCAGCAAATGAGAGACTGATCTTTTCATATGTATGGACTCTCAGGGGTTACCATTGCACAACATGTGGCTGAGATAGCAGGCTGAAGCTCCAAAGGAAACTGTATCAGGTGGTGGTCAGCCCCTGGCTGCAAGCCCATCCTACAAAGAACAGGCTGTTGGTACTCTGCTTACTCCAAATAGTGCTTGGCCCTATTTCCTGGTGTCCATCTTTCATCCTTTAATGCACCATCCAGTCATCTCGCATTGCAGAGTGGATGGTGTCCCCACCTGTCAGAGCAAAGAGGCAGTCTCAAAATTTCTGGAGAGTCTGTGGCAGAGACAGGGTGCCATCACCTCTTCTGGGCAGTATATTACATGCCAGCAACAGGCTGCAAATGATCACGTCTTGTCTGTTCTCTTTGCCTTTTTCGTCATCCAGAATGCACCAAACAATGGCAGATGAACTTGGAAAGGAAGGTTTAAGTGGAGGTCTGGGGGGCACTGGGTAGCAGACCCAGGCCCTACCACAAAGAATACTTATCATGCTTTAAAAATTGAAATCCCAGACCAGGATCTCATGAAGTAAGGCTGTAAGGGATGTGTGGGTGTTGAAGAGCCCAGTAGACATACAGGAAAAGTTTCTGTGTACATGTCATACTGTCAGCTCTCATGTCCCATGTGAGTAAGGTCTGAAATCAAAGACAGAAACCAAAATGCAAAGCTCTGCAATTCTGCCTGACACTTCCTATGTAGCTCTTTGTGTTTCTCCTCATATAGAGACATCTGAAAATAAAAATAAATTCATGAGAACCTTATAACGAGAGCCAGGGAGGAAGAGCTCTCAGACAGCCTGAGTCTGACCAGGCTATGCCAAATGCTCCCAGTTTGGAGACTGGGATTTGGAAAGGAAAGATTGTCCATCTAGGCTAAGTTTTCCTTTTTTTTTGTTAGGCCCCCTCTTTTTTTTTTTTTTTTTTTTTTCTTGCAAGCTTTTTTATTTTCTTGCAATAGACTCAATGTTATTCTAACTTTAAATGGAAGGAAGGAGGGGAGGCAATGGGAGCAGAGAAGGAAAATCCATTTGCTGCAGTACTGTCAGCCCCTTAGTTTTCCTTCAAGTCTGACAGGCCCAGGATTAAAGGTTTGGTTACAATGGCCTGACAGTACACATTAACAGCCCTGAATGTCTTAACAACCCGGCTACTGGAGATGCATTCAGAAGAGTCTGTGAACTGCTTTTCCCCTTTAAAGCTCCTGCTAGATCATGTTGTCCAGTGAAATCTTTTGTGGTTAAAAATGTATAGACTTTTCTTTCTAATTCCTAAGCATGTATATACACAACCCCAAAACTTTTTGCTGTCTTCCCATAGGATTTATGCCTAGTTCTCCTTTAACCATTCTACTTGTGAAAAGTGTCCTGCTTTGACTGCGCAGTGAGTTTATATCTCTGCTTTTTATTTTAGCTAGACTTTCACCTCGTGTAAATGAGCAAGAACTCACTTGCACAGGCGGAGTAATGCGGATCTGTTCCAGCTGAGGGGCTGAACATGCAAAATAAGGTTTTTTCCTCTGAAAAAGGCAAAAAGAGCCTCTCATCAAACAAAATCCCTGTATTGATTGGCTACATTTGCATCATAAAATGGAATTCACCAACCATGGCATTTGCGTGGATCGTGAACTGATGGACAGTGATTGTAATAACCACGGTGCATTGGTATTCGCAATGCATAATAATTAAGTTTATACCGGGCTATTTCCAGTCATTGGCAGGATTGAGGGGTATGTTTCCACTCCTTCAGTCTCCAGGCAGCAAACCCCATTTGATTTACTTATTTTGTCTGGGGGCAGGGTAGGAGGAGGAGAGCTGTTGATAAAATCCAGCAAGAGTCTCTGGACTCTTTCGGGTTTGGAATGATTTGGAAGCTTTAGTTTAACTGAACGCCTCCCTGTATCTCAGTCAGAAGCTCTTATCAGGGCTCTTACTGTGTGCTTGGCTGGGAAAGTGTCGCTGTCTTCAGATGTCTCTGTTGCTGGCTAGCTGGACGCAAGGTTGCTGGTATCTGGTTGTGCTTAACCCCAGAAACTTAGGCTCCATGTCCCTTGCCTCCATGTGATAGGGGCCTATGCTATAAAAACAGAAGGGCTTTGGTTCAGTTTTCATTGCTGTATCAAAACTGATGGGGTTGGTGGTAGTTCTGTGGTGGCATCTAGGGACCTTAGGCAGGAGTGGTGGCCCTTTTTTCAGGTGGGGAACATGTGCAGTGTAGAAGGAGAAGACAGACAAAAGGTTCCTCGTCTGCAATGGATGGACTGTAGTTAGTGTCCAGGAAGAGTGCTGAACCCAGGGAACATCTGTATGATCTTTTCTGAGGATCCTTTCATAGTATCAGTTAAAGAACATGAATGTGGAAGTGGGCAGTCCCCCAGTAGAGCAACAGTGGGTGTTGTGGAAGATAAGTCAATCCTTGAGGGGCTGGAGGGGCTGCATAATCTGGGTGATCTCCATTTCAGTAGAGGGGGGAGATAGTCCAAGGGGAAACTTGACTAGAAGAAGTGAAGAGAGTGATCTATGAAAGGGGAGGGTGGAAAGGGGGAATAAATGAGAATTAATTTAGCACAAAATCAAGATGTCAAGAATGAAATTAATCAGAAGACAAGGTTAATTAATTAATACATCCTTAAACCATCACAGCTACATCAACACCACCGGCATTAATCAAAGCACGAAGACTATTGAAGAAAAGACATTGTTGAATTGTTCCTAAACCTCTGTTAGGTGCCTGGGAAAGAGGATGGGGGAAACAGAATTGCTCTGTTTCAACCCAGCTGATACTACCAACATGTTGTGGGGAGAATTACAAGTCCAAAATGTTAAAACTGCTCATTATGATTTATTTTAGAAGTACAAAGTGGGCAAAAATAGTGGACTAGGAATAGCAGTATGTCTTTCTTAGACACTGGCAACTTTAAAGCAAGTCACATAAATCATAGGATAAGAAGGCCTTAGGAGATGCTGTTGACATAAGATCCATGTAGAACATAGGCAGCAGCCTTCAGAAAGCAAAGAAGGGACAAGTGATAAAAGAAGCACATCCTGTCTCTCCCAGAAATCACTGTTTTGCCCAGCAAGGTGTTCACCTGACACTGCTTCTTAGTTACCGGCTAAGGCAACCATGCTAGTGTAGACTGACATGGGTTAGGGAGCATACCCAGGACATCTCTGCTGGAAGAAGGATGGAGGGGTGACATCCAGCAAAGCAGCAGTGTCAGGCATTAGGACACAGTCCAACTGGTGGTTGCTTCTTCTGTTTGCCAATATTTTTGAAAATGGAAACCTGGTTTGCAAGCTGGTTGATACAGACTGCTCCACAAGATGGACAGAGGAGCTTCACATCAGTGCAGTCATCTCCATGTCAAGTGCTAATTGCCTTGTTCCCGCTTCCTGCTAGTGAACAGAGATGGTAACTGCCAGATTTAAACTATTTTGATATGTGCAAAATAACCTACTGCTGCTGACTGTGTTGCTGGTGACTGCACAAGGAATGCATGCAACTAGCTTAGACCAAACACTTCACCTTCATATCGCTGAAGTCAAAGAAGCTGACTCTCACCCTTGGATTTTCCATATGGCATTTGACTGATTAGGCATCGACAGATACCACATTGGAGGTTTGTCGTTAGCTCCAAGTGTTTCCGTAGGTTTCCCGAGGGATCTGGGCTGGGAGGCCTGATGCTATGCAATATTTCCTTCAATGATCTGGAAATGGACATAAGTGTTCATACATCGTTCTAGAGAGATCAGGCAAATAGCAATGAGGGCCAGCAGTGTAGAGCAGTCAGGAGTGCTTTGTGAAAGCTTTAAACCCCATTAAAACCAATGTGCTTGCTATGGCTGAAGTTGGAGATGGAGGAACGAAGAGTGCAGGCAATTCTCTGAGAGTGAAATATGAATGAGTGGGAGTGGGAAGCATTTATCAATCTGGAGATATTAGAAATCGAAGATTGCAGAAAAATTGATGAAGGAAGCAAAAGAACAGTGGAGAAAATCCATGGTTAGTGGTGTTAAAGGAGGAGTGATTTTTACCAGTATTTAAAACAAAACAAAGCATTTTTTGACATCTTCTTTGGGATGGTGATATACAGAAATCAGAGGCATTGAGTCAGTATGTGTGTCCTGTATTTGGGAAAAAATCAGATGGTATATTCCTGTTCTGGGATGCTAATGGTGCAAACCTCACAATTGCAAAGACTTCAAAAGCATTGACAACCCATGAGAAGAGTGGGAAATAATAAGAATCATGTTTTTTATTAGAGATGGCACTTCTGAAGAACTGCTGCCTCAACACTGGGTGAAGAGAGATATATGTATATATAAACATTCCCCCCACCATTGCTGTAAATTGTTAACTCAAGACAGGAGATTTCACTCTGTTCTAGTTCTGCCACAGCCATTGGTCTTGAAGCAGGAATCAACGTGGGGTGGTCCCCTGACCTGGGCTGTGCAGCAGGTCAAGCTAAAGAATCACAAAAGCCCTAAAATCTATGAATAAGTGCAATTCTTTAGGAGTCAGTGCCCCTGTTTTATAGCAATCTGGTGAGGGGCCTTAAATGGGTGACAAGGTAATTTCCATACAGTTTAAGTACATCCTATCTGGATGATATCCACCTCAGGGTGAGGGGAGATTTGACCCAGAGTAATTTTGTGAAGGTCTGTAAGATTTGCAAACTGGCCTAAACTGGCCCATTCCAGTCTGGTATCCTGTGTACAGAACCAACAAATGCCAATACTTCAGAGAAAGGATAAAAAGAATAAAAGCAACCCTTTCCTTAATGCATCTAGCAGTAACTCATGTGGAGAGGGTGGATGGTGGTAGAAGTCAGTTCTCTGACCACTGCAGGTGATCAGCTTGAGAGGTGTGATTACCTCTCCCGTGTTCATATGCAGGCTACAAACATTTATTAATGGTCATAAAATATCCTGCCTGTTTTTTAAATCCAACCAGCAATGTATGACTTGACCACCATAAAGTTTGTCTCAAAACCAGCACAAAAGGTTTGAATTACTCCTGGTGGCAATAAAAGCATTCTTTTGGCTAACGCTTTGCTTTATTGTTAGCTTTTATTTTTCTCAGTCCCCCTTCCTACCAGCAAGACATAAACAATGGGGTCTGAGTTGTCGTCCCCCACCCCCTTACACCTACATTAATAAGATCCAGGAACCAGCAAAATGAAGGAAACAGGAGCAGAATAGTCACGGAGGCAGCTGGTTAGCAATAAGCACAGCTTTTCTGGTGTTAAAGAAATTGTTGCTTAGAGAGAGTCCTTCTCTTCTTTGCAACCCAGAGGGCCGCAGTCATGTAAAAATGTTAATCTGAATAATACTTATTTATTTATTTAGTGGATGAGTTCAGGACCACTGAAGTAATTTTTATTCAGAGTTGATTTGTTTGATTTAGCTTTCTTTTCAAAGTGAATTAAGCTGTATTAACATGTGGCCACTTCCAGACAAGAGCACCTGCACAGGAGTTGGATGCAGTTTAACATGTTCACCTTAAATGTTCTTCTGTAGTTAATTCAGAAGAACTGTTGTCTTTTGACATACAACCATAGGGAATTAAGCATCTTGACGTTAAGTAGTAGCTGTGTACCAAACATCTGCGTGACTATAGATTGAATTCCTCCTATGAATCTGTTTTGAGGTACATTGTAGAAAGTCAGTAGTAACTTTGTTATTGTCTGTCTTGAATGGAGCTATATGAGATACAATGAGCACAAACAGGACCATGTGAATCAGGCCTGAAGTCCTGTATGACAGGGAAGATTGAAAAGAGCATACCCACGTTGGAGTGGATACTCTGGTGCAAGCTGTTGGGGTGCTAATGGGTTTTAGCTGCATTAGTAAGAACCTTATTGAGCTGCATGACACCTGCAGTATGGGTTTGTTATCTATATTGTTATTCTACAGCAAATTTCTTTCTGTGACAAGGCTCAGAAGTGGCCTGGTGAGATCTCAGTGAGCAGGAATGGCAGTATGTTCCATCGCTAGTCCATCTCCCTCAGAGGTAACAGTCCTGCACCTACAGTTCCACAGCTCTTTTTACAAGAAATGGGCTACCCCTGCAATCAGATTCCTGCAAGCAATTAACTACGAAAAAAATGGGAAAAGGTTGCATTTTGTAAGCCAGCAGAGACTGGCCAGTGGATTTTTTTTGGCATTTGCTCTTTTGACCTCCTGGTCAGCTTTCCAGGCAGTGCAAAGAAGGGTGATTCTGGGAGATTTCCTCAGTTCTTCCCATGAAACTATATGAAATTGTGGACCCAAGAAAGGTGTGAAAACAACCTGGATGTTGTAGACTTTATCCACTTAACATTTTGCATGTGACTCACAGAGATCTCCATGTCTAGTGAACACTCCCCACTTTGCTGGTGAGAACTGTCATTTCTGATGGGGTAAGGTAGTTGAGAGAGCAAGAAATATTTGCTGTCCTTGTTGTTATATCTCACTTGGTCCTATTTCCTTGAAGATAATATAGAATAAGCTAGTGTAAAAGAGGGCAGAAAAAGAGATCAAAGAGACAAAATGTGGCATGTGTAAGCAAGCTTGATGGAAAGCCAGCCTCTGGGGGACCTGGCAGACTTGCAGCAACATGGGGCTGGGGAAGATGCAGCAAGATGGAGCAGCTGCATATTTGGATGACTACTCACAGCAATGTTGCAAAATGTGCAGTCTTGGCTAGGAAAACCAAACAATTTCTTAAGAGATGGCAAAAGAGGGAAAAGGAAATTGTGCAATAAAGTGAGGAGGAGGAAAAAGAGTCATGAGGAAGGGGTGGAAAGCAGGAATCTGAATTTCATATTCCAGCTAGTTCAGGATGGGGCCAGAACTGGGGTAAAACAAAGAGGCTTTTGGGGCCCCTTCTCTGGCTCAGGCCAGAAGGTCAACTTTTTCAGTCCACCTACATTATTGGATCAGCATCAAATTAGGGACCTCCAAAATGGGATGATGGGGCAGGGGGGACCATCACCTCATTATTTCCTTCTCTGTGTATGTCTCCTCATTGCTGTACCACCAATTGGGCTATCGATAGCCACTCCCACACTTCTCTGATTTATCAGATGCCTCAATACAGTGCTTAGGTGGTGTCAAAGGGTCTTTTTGTTCGCATCATTTCCTTGCCTTTATCGCTGCCTGACTTGTATAAACAGTTGTGTGGGGTAGGCGAAGCCAGATGTGGACAAAGAACATTCCTGGCTGAACAGAAGTAACTTCTTGAACAGCTCTAGATAATGCCTGAGAGGACGTTGCAGAGTCATGGCCTCTCTGCAGCAGGAGCCTTCCTATCCCTCACCCAGCAGAGACCTATCTCATCTCCAAGGAACCCATGTGAAGGAGGGGAGGAGGGGGCAGAGCAGTGGGATTTGCACCGTGGTACGCTAGCTGGAATGAGTTATGGAAATCCTTAAATCCTCCTAAGAAAGGGCAGTTAAAGCTGAACTGAAAATTAAACACTAAGCTGGTACAAGCCACCTCACCTATAAATCCAGTCCTGGTGCAATGTATTCCTGCACCACACTTAGTACATGAATGGGGATTTATGGCAGTTGAATTTTTGCATCCCCTTCCGCCAGCAACATCTGGAGGGCTTTACAAACTACACTGTGACAAGAGTGCACTTCCAAACCT
>VZTL01042370.1:14655-27528 GCA_013400535.1 Scopus umbretta | reverse complement strand
CCTCGGCGGGTGTCCTGCCTCACCGGGGGCACCATGAGTCGTGTGTCCGCCCCCCCCCCTCCGTGGCACCTCGCCCGCAAGGCCTCCAGGCAAACTCCGCGTCCTTCACAGGTCTCCTGGGTTGTGCTTTCCCAGTGAGCGGGAGGCCTAGAAATGTACGTTCTTCTTGCCCCCTCAGGGACAGCCGAGTTCCTCGTTGGCGCTGCAGTGGGGGAGCTGGATCTTGAAGCGCGATGGGATGGTTGCCATAACGGGATGGTCGCTGTAACGGGGCTCTGCATGGAGGTTTTCCCTCCCTGGGCTGGGGCCACGCGGCTACCCTGGGGATGGGTACCGTTGGCCTGCGCCAGGAAAAGTTTGTTCCTCGGTGCCCACTTCCACCTAAGCACAGATACGTATTTGTGTGTCGGAGCACTGGCTTTTCTGAGATGAGACCCGTTGATGATACGGATGTCTCGATACGATTTAAGAAAACGCGGTTGTTAGCTTTCCAAAGGAGCGTCCAGCACATGGAACAAACACTTCTAATGTGTTTCTTTCATTAAAGGACTTCCAATTTTCCGCTGATGTTTCCATCATAATCTCTACTCTTATTTCCATTTCCCCGCTTTTCTCTATCTCTTGCGAGTTACCTACAGATGGTAACTGAAGTATTTAACGTTTGTTTCTTCTGCCTGCTGTCTTCTGTGAGCTAGGGATCGCAGGTGTGAAAATGTCAGTGTAACTTTCCATCCCCTAGCCCCTCATAAATTGTTAATATGGCGATTCTGTAAACAAACAACTGGTGTTCATGGTTGGTGTTTTCCTGTGTCTATAAAAAAAAAAAGCCTGAGGTCAATTAGAGCATTATTTTATGTTTAGGAAAAACAAGCCGATGCTGAATACTCAAAACACCTAAATCCAGAGAGCTAAGCTCACTTGGTTTAGTCAGTAATTCTTTATGCGGCCAAACACATAAATATACATCCAAAATTGCTTTGCAGACCACAGATAGTGCAGATAGGTTTGTGTCAACTTGTGGCCAAAACTAGATCCTCCAAAGAAAAGTGCAGGAGAGAAAAAAAGAAAGCCCTCTTAAGTAGACGAATTACACACCTTCCCTGAACCTACTTTTAGTTTTGTAGAGTTAAACATTTTGTGGCCTGGAATGCGGTGTGGGTTCCGATCAAATATAACCCGGTAACATAACTCTGGAAACCCTTAGTGTTTGCTTAACTGACCCCTTCCCTCTTTGGAGAAGATTTTCTTTTCAAACGTAGTGACAGGGAATGCTGCCGTCCACTCTTTCTATTTTACGCTTGCCCCTTTTTAGCTGTGTTTCATGTAAGAGAGATCTGGGCTTGTCAGAGACTGGATGAGATTTACTGTGCCCACATGGAGTTTGAAGTGTGAGGATCTCATTTTGTACGGTTATCTTCAGATGGGCAGTTATCTCCCCGGGAAGGACAACTGGGGATAGCAGATGTAAACTGATGGAGATGCAACATTAGAAAGAAAAAGAAAGGTCCTTTAATAAAATGCATTTTTAGTTGACAGGTAAGGTTTTCTGCCCTTCTGCCAGTCTGTGGTGAAGGTTATTGCCGTAGGAAAGAATAAAGCAAATCAAAGAAAACCACGGCGCAGATGTGACTATGGTGTAGTAAAAGCTGTTTAGGTTCTATCTGAATTAAACGCTGGCTTTGATTAGGCCGTTATCAGTGGGCATTTAAAAGAACATTGGCATAAGTGTCACTGGCTGTGTTAGTTCTAGGTTACAACTGTATTAACAGATTTTAATCTCAAGTAACAAAAAGTGTCTTTAGAACTAAAGGTCAATCCCAGATAAGACAGAATGGGTGAGACTGTAGGGTGAAGCAAACAGATGTAGTGTTTTTACCTGGTATATTTTTAATTATGAATTAAAATGAAACCGTGGGTGAATAACATGCTGTGGTTTAGGAGACTGTTCCATGAAACGCAAGCTGAAAGGAAACTGCTGGCACTAAGAGCAGCCAGGTGGAATGAAGAGGTGGCGTGTGAGTTGAAGGGAATTTATTGTAGTCTGTGGAGGATAATAAACATTAGGACAAATTTTAATAGGTCCCAAAATGAAAGAAAATGAAAGAATGAACTAGTGGAGACACTTGAAGATATAATTTAGTCCCTAATGACTTTCTTCAAGCTATACATAGTAGTAAAGTTTCAAATATCCATTTTATACCACTGGGGTTTTTTGAATCGTGTGCAAGGGTGGAATTTACCTTAAAAACCTTCAATGAAAACACGTTCTAACTTAAAAAAAACCCACCCAAACCAAGATCAGTCAGTCCCTTGGGACTACACCGCTTTATTTAGATGTGCCAGCCAGCGAGAGAGACCACCTGATTTAGAGCAGAGGCCTCTTCGTTTACGGTAGCAGTGAAGGATGCCGAATGGTGTGTACTGAATGGGCGGCGCTCATGGATAGGGGAGGAATACGGCTGTTGAGAGCCTTGGATAGATTTCTTGTGACTGCCGCACAGCTAATTCAGTATGTATGCTTTTGGTTATGTAGAGGTAGTCACAGATTTACTGCCCATCCTGGACGTGTTCAGTGTGTTTTTAACTCTGTATGATCTAGGTCATTTATAAAAGTAGCAAAAATCAGTACAAATTATATAGGATTACTCCAAATGTCGGTGCTCTGCCTGTGGAATTGCACAGCGGCTTTTAAAGTAGGACTGTAGGATAATCAGCCAATTTACGCCTTTAAGGCTGCTGATTTACAAATATGTGCAGAGAAAAAAAGCCCTGTGTACTTTAATTTTTTTTTGGTTCATTAATTTTAATAAGGTCCTGTCTGAAAAGCTGTATTGCCACATTAAATGCCCCACCACTTCTCCGCAGTAGCCACTTTTGTCAGGGATGGTGGACTGTTCCTGGAAAACCTGCTCTCTGGCATAGCGGGCGACAGACGGTGTTTTCCAGGTGGGCTGAGCTCCACATGAGGCAGGGGGAGCACCTGTTCTGTTCTTAGAATATTCATGCATTTTTAGAGGACACGTTAACTTGCTCTGCACTGTACTCAGTGCTGAGAGTGAGAAGAGGAGAAAACCTCCTGAAAATGGTTCACGTACGGCCAGATGCAGGGAGGTTAGATGAAATGGGCAGGAATCAATAGCTTGTGGTTTGATTAGGATAAATGGACTTTATTTGGGGGAAAAGAGAGAGAGAAAGTGTCAAGTGCATGAAAGCATTGTCGGTTAGCAGAGAACACTACTTGAAACGATCTGCTTCCGAGGTGGTAAGTTGCTAAATCGAAAACTAGCATGCAATGTGATTCTACCACAGATAAAGTAGATGCTCTTTGAGGATATATAAATAGAACTGTTATGAGTAGACAAGCAAGTGGGGTGATTCCTGATCTGTCACTCTGGCAGAATTGGAGAATTACATTTCAGACCGTAAGCTAGCCTAAGACAGAGTGAAAGGTGAAAGAATTTAAAAAGAGATAATGACAAAAATACAGTAAGGAAGAATTTAGGTCAATGTGACCTGAACTTGTTCAGCAGACAGAGAAAACAGTTAGCAGAGGTGATGTGTTGCCCTACAAATACCAGTAAACGATTAACCAGAATGGAGGGAAAAAATTGTTGTCATTAGCTAATGTGAACAGGACATGAACCAATGACCCACAACTGAGTCAGAGAGGTGTTGTGGGGGTTTTTGTTTGGTTTTTTTGTTTTGTTTTGTTTTTTGCTTTTCTTTTTACTCTTCAGGCTAAACCTGTAGCTATGTAATTTCTACACCTTACCTGTTAAGGAGCCTCGGAATTCATGATTTTAAGCTCCTGTTTTCACTTTGATACTCCTAGACGTGCCTAAACAGCCGATGAGAAGGTAGTGCTCTGGGAGCTGGTCTGTGATCTCCATCAGCAGCCAGAAGCAGCATTAGAACAAAAGGTATTGACAGACAGTCCTTTTTCAGGCAGACATACTGTAGAATGTCTTCCTTAAGTCTGTGTACCCTCACCTTGAAGGCAATTACATTTTCCGTTTCCATAACTGGCACTGGAAAGGTGATTCTGTCTCGGTGCTGTAATTACGAGTGACGGTCCTCTAATTCCTGGCCTATTTGCAACCAGTTTATTATACCCGTTTGGTCATGTGCCAGTGTTGTCTTTCTGCTTTAAACAGGTCTTTTTCCTCCCCGATGCTTTGCTGCTGGACATATTTATGAACAAAATGTATTCAGTTTCTGCTTTTTCTTGGGTGACTATTAGCAAAAAATTAGACCTTATTTCCACAAGAGGTTCAGCTGAACAGTCCGCTTAATAGTACACAAGAGTATTATTAGTAGTTATAAGGCCTAATTAAATAGGTGTTTCATGGTTTCTAATATAGCAAATATCACTTAATGGGTTTTTAAAGTATTTAAAAGCACTCGTCCTATACAGGGTAAATAAAAATTGCACTTCAAAATGTTAACAGTTTTCATTTTTGTGGTATCCGAAATTTAGGATGACTGCTTTTCCAGGAGTGCATAAAATCTTCCATGATTTAGAAGACCCAAATATCTATTCTTAAAAAAAATAAAATTAAAAAATGATGTAGCCTTCCAAACCTTTCTTTCTAAATACAAGTAATAAATAAAAAGAAAAGCACACTTTCTTTGCAAAGCGTCCTTAGGAAAGATGGGGTTTAGGGTAAGCATCCTCATAAGAAGTAGCAAATACGAGCAACTGGGATTTGTCTGATGCCAAGTTACTTGGCTGCTTTTAGGAAGTTTACTGACTACTTCCCCAGGTGGTGGAGCAGAAATTGCTATGATTAATGGTGAAAAAAGCAGCCTGAGCTAAGGAAAAAAAAAAAAAAGTCTGTGTCGCTGGGCATTTTGTCATTTCCATATGACCGTTTCTTCCTTTTTGCCATTGCTAATTAGTGACCATTATTTAACAGTGCATTAAGCTGGGAAACTTAATTCAGACCAATTTTGGAAGCTGTTAGAAAGGGAACCCAACATGAACCAATCATTTTGTGGCGCAGGAGACTGGAGGACTAATGATTGTTAGAATTAGCTGGACTGTCTCACTAGCTGCTTATGAGGCTTAGTAAAAGTGTATAGAATTAGACTGTAGCCGTGAACTTTCATAGAAGAATGCAAGGAAGTATTTTGAAGCAGTGATGCCAATTAGACATGGGGCTGGCTTGCCTGGAGTGGTTGTGAAACTGCCTTTTCTGGGAATTAGTCACAGCAAGACTAGACAAGGAGCTGTGTGGAAGCCTCAGCCAAGAACGGCAGACCTTTGCTAGGAATGAACTACATGGCCCAGGATATCTTTTCCAACTCGTAACATCTCTGCTCGGACTTCGTGTGAAGTGCATTATGTGGGTTGTAGGTTTTGCAAAGGGTTTCTCTCTTATGCCACAGTATCCCTTTCTGTGGCGCACGGGAGGAAAGAACAGCCTCCTAACTGTTGCTGCAACAACAGGGAGCTTTCCTATTAACGGGGCATGGGATGAACCTCTCGGCCCTTGCAACTCGACTTGCTTGGTGCCATGGCGCAGGAGGGCGATCTAATTGTGTCTGTCGTTTTGAGAAGTGGGAGTCAGTGCTGATTCCCCCTCACCCCCATTAACATAAGCTGTAAAGTTAGAATCAGCGTCTGATATACACAGGGCCATACATAGGTATTCGAGAGCAAAATGAACTGTGGCCTTCTTTGGGACACAAGGAAATAAACATAGTCATTAAAGAGTCAGCACCATTACCACATAGTGAACCTTTACTCACTGTTCCCACCTATTGTTATTTGAAATATCCCATTTCCTGTTTTCAGTAACTGTTGCCAATGGGCAGGATTCAGATCTCATTCACATCAGTGTAACTCTGGTAGCTTTGGAAGACCAGCAGGGAAAAGGAAATGAAAAGCAAGTGACTGTTATGAAGTAATCCTGAGTTTCCACTGAAGTGCTCTGGGTTTAGTCCCAGTCAGTGTCAGATCTCAGCCTGGTGCATGGGAAACCAGGGAAATTACTATTTGCTGTGTAAGCCCCAAGGCAGACCCCGTCAATATACTCGCGTTATTGTCATTATGGCTATCGCGCACTGGGATGATAGCAATAATAAAATAAGGGTATTTACTCTGTAGGTATCTGAGATGAATGGGTACTCATGTACATATATACACGCATAATAACTAGCTATGTGTCGATTCATAGAAGCTTCTTGGATCCTCACTATGAGACTGCGAAGTTGTATGAAATACATAAATGACTGTGTAAAAAGAGTATTTCTCCTGAGTGTTTATATTCCAGCCTGGGCAGAAAAAAACCCAACAGAACACCAGCCTTTGTTCAAAGTGCAGGAGAAGGGTTTTATTATCCGAATGCTATAATGAGGAAACAGAAACGCAGAGGTAATTGGAGGATCAGACCCACACAGATACCTCTCAACTCTCAGTCATTTTTCTCTGCAGGGAAATTTATTGGAAATGTAAATGCCTATGAAGCATTGTGAATGCTTGGCTAGTATTATCTCTGGGTCTCAGTTCCCTAACTATACAGAGAGGATACTGCTTCCTTTCTTCAGCTATGCCAAATGTAAGCTTTGGCCCAAAATCACAAAGAGAGATTATGGCAGAGCCAAGAAATGAACTCAGATCTTCTGAGTCCTAATCCAAGCTTGTTATCATAAGCTCATCTTTCATTTGCTTTTGAATAACAACCAAAGTGTTAACCCTGTTCCTATACATTTGCAACCTGATGGTGTTCTTATCTGTGGTGGTCATTTCATTTCCTGCTGGCAATTTCACAAGCCTTTTAAAGCTTTTTCCCCCCTGTAATTTTTTTCTCCCCCCTCCCCACGAGATAGGCAGCTTCCTAGCTTCCTTCAGGATTTCTCCAGGAAAGCTTGCCTGTCTTCTTTGGAGGTGTATGCTATGAGATTTTTACCTGGTGCAAGAATCGTCTATTAGTGTGTTTTAATTACATGGTGGTGTTCTCTGCCTTCCTTACCTGTCATTTGTATCTAATCCTTCTGCCTCAAAAAAGTGTAGACCTTTTTTTAGATGATGTCCTGGAAGATTTTTTCCAAATAAAAATGTTTTGCCTTAAATGAGCACTTTTTGAGTTTAATACTCCAGGCAACTTGCTATTTTCAAGGGTCGAACAATTACGTTAATATGCGTACACAAAAGCCAAAATCTTTCCCTCTAGATCTTTTCCATTTGCTTGCAGTTTATGAAATTTATTCACGTGGGAATTTTTTTAAATTTGGTAATCATGGGTTTCAGAGGCACGACAGAAATCAAAAGTTGTGTTCTTTGAAACAAATACATTGCCTTGTTTTAACTTGAGGGAGAAAATCTTTAACCAGCTGATCAGTATCATCTGATTTAATATGAAATCACACTTTTATTTAAAGAATGCGATGGCCCTTTGAATATAGTGTTTTGAGAAAAGTAGTGTTTTGAGATAGTTGTGCATATGCGTTGTAAATGTAATTTTGATAGAAGTAAGAAGTGCTTTCTCATTCTTTCTAAATGTCGTTGCTAGGAATGTCTTCAATACATCAGGGTCTTTAGAAGTGTGTCTGATTTTTTGGGTCTTGTCTACCTGAAACCAGATCCCTTAAAATGAATGTTGAAATAATTTGATCCAAAACATTACACACATGAAAAGAATTAGCCACCCATCCTGCACATGTGAGTTGCTAAACATTTACACAGTGATGACCCAAACTATGCAATAGTCAGGCAAATTGAAATATGATGCCTACAGAAGCAGTCATGCTAGGGGAAAAAAACCAAAAAAAAGAGATTTATACTTCCATAGTTGTTATTATTCATTGTTTAGGTTGTGATAATACCTAAATGCAACAGCAATGCCAAATCCCATTGGGCTACATGTGGCAAGAACACACGCTAAATGACAGTCCCTATCACAAAAACATTAGTTCAACATGACTTTAATTAGGGCTGATTGGTCCCTTTACAGAGTGTATTTCTGCTGCTATTTCAAGATACAACATATTAATTATGCCTGCACTTTTCCCAGTTTCATCAATAGCTGATGTCAGGGATGTCTTTCGGGGGAAGGATGTAACGTGGCAGTTTCCCAGGATTAAGAGGGGTTCCAGCTTGGCTAAGTTGTGTAGCAGTGGGAGTGGAAAGGAGCGGGAAGGCGCTGTTGCCGAAGTCCCTGGCGAGCATGGCAGTGCTTCTGGCTGAAAGGCCGGGATCCTCTGTGCCGCCGCATTTGAATACTTCGTTTTTGGTGAGAACAGCTAGACTCATGAGTTGACTTGGAGACCTTATGGTACTATCTAGGCTGTACAGATAGCTATATATCCACACAGGCAACCTTTTGCCTGACCAGCCTGTTTTCGAAAAAGGTAAGCCCAAGCAGAGTGAAAGGAAGCTGCAGTGTTCCCAGTTTACAGACTCCAAGATGTGAAACGCCGGAAGCTTGTCTGCGCAGGGAGATTAACACTGCAGTGAGGTCCTTCAGTGGAAGTGTTTCCTGCCAGCTGACAAGCAGTATCTGTGTCCAGATGAACAGATGGCTTTTGCTTCACTGTGACTCATTATTGCCACACGGTGGGAATGTCCTCTGAAGTATGAGCTTTGGGGGTTTCCATCCCTCGCTCCTTTGTGCTGTTGCTGGGCCCAAAGCATTGCGGAATTGCTCTCTTATCTTTTGGCTGATGTTTGTAGTATTATTTTTTAGCGGTGTAGGCAGCAACTGTTGAGAAGACCATGTTTCTTTCAGGGAGGCTGTCTCATAATTTGAAAGGGGATATGCCTAAGTGTGGTCACAGAGGAGAAGTCGTCATAGAAGGAAAAAGAGTAACTGGTCAGAGCGTCATGAAAAGCAGTGTGGGAAGTGAAGCATAAATATGTTGGGTATATGTAAGGTGCCTCCTTGTTCGAAGGAGAGCAAAAACTTCTTATCTGAGTGTTTAAAAACATGAGCACACAATGGTGCATGTGTACAGATAATTAAAAAGCCATCTACTCCCTGCCTCCATGAACTATAACTCAGAGCATGTGGTGTCTCTGTACATTTGTAAAGTATCAGACGGTGCTATAGATGCTGCTTCAGAAATTAAAATGACACAAAATCGAAAATTCAAAAAAATGCAATGAAATGTAAATAAGCTCTCCTGGAGATTTTTTTCAGAAATAGAAACACTGCTTGCTCAAGTAAAATTCCTTTTAATCCAGTAGCTTTCAATCTTCCCAAATCCCTGCAGGATGAAAAGATGAGCCTTTGTGGCATGCTTGGAAGGTTAATGAATGTGGACTCTGGATATAGGTTCAGGGTGAAAGACTTCTTACTGAAAAGTGTTATGAAAAGTGTTTAAAAAAGGGCATTAGTCTGAGTACTTCTGTGGGTTACAATAGTTCTACACAGAAAGTAAACATGATTTTTTATTAGCTACTGCCTACGCCATTGAAATACAGTACTGTGAATATCGGCCACAAGTAAATAGCTCCTGCAAACAGTAAACTCAGGTGTAAGGAGCTGGCTTTGTGAAGTCATGCTTTGTCAGGCACCTGCATTCAGCAATAGCTCTTGTGTCTGAAGAATCATTGGTGTTGCTTCAGATAGAGGTCCCAGCACCAGTAGCTTAATCTGTACATTGCCAAAGGGCAGGATACCTGCAACAACCTCTTAAGCTGGAATAAGTGGTTGTGCTTGTCTCAGGAGGAAAGAGGTCTTTGTCAGGACTGTTATTTAACCCTCGGTGTGCATTCCAGGGTCTAATAGTGCCCCGAAACACAAACCTCCCATCTCAAACTGTCACCCAAAACAGAGTCCTTTCCAATCCATTCAATTACTTCCTACGGCGTTTCAGTGTTGTTTCAAGGTTTTTTTTCAATCTTGAGACACATCCATGTATCCATCATCCATACTTCAGTCTTGAAATGACATATGGAACATTCATTTTCATACCAGGCTGAAGTAGGACAGAGTTAGATAAATACACAATATGTGTAATTCTTTCACCCGTTGTAATCTCAGTGGATGTACTTTTATTTCAGTACAATTGCAATAGTACAGACCATTTACATAAAATCTCTAGAGCAAAAATCACTTTTTGAAATTACTTTTCTTTTGAAAATTCAATATGATGGCAACTCTCAGCATGATATTTATTTATTTATTTGTAAAATGCCATTTTTCTCTAGCCTCTCAAAAGTTCTGCATGTGCTTAACTGCATCTGACACTCACACACCTCTAAAAAATTTAACATTATTTGTTTTTAATTTTAAGACCTTTTTCCTGGAGGCAAGTGAATAGGTGAAAATCTGAGTTCCACCAGAAAAATAAATAGGCTGTCACTGCCTTTTTACATTTGTGAAAATCCTGAAGTGGCAACCAAGGTGCCTTTCAAGGACTCAAAAACTGGACACTTAAACCCAGCAACACTAACACACTTGTGATATAAATAAATACTGGCTTTCAGAACAGTGTCATGAATTTTAAGCAGCCTGACAAATAATATTTAGGATGTATTTAATTCTTCTGTTGGATGTTGGTTTTGATATTATAGGTGTCACCAATCATCATGCTAGATATTTCACTGCATCTCTTCTGAGATCGTTGGGAATCTTTTCAGATTTTAATAGGATCGCAATCAGGCTAAAAAGACAGAATTATGATCCTTCTGCTGACTTCCATAGAGACTCCTCTGGTGTTTAATTTAGATTTCATTAGGCTAACATGATCTCGTTAATTAGACATTTCAGTGATAAGAGAATAGATTTTCTTTTATCAAGAGAAAATCAATAGATTTTCTCAAAGGAACTCTGACAGATCTAATTTTCCTCGACTTCATGAAAATATTTGAATTGATATTGCGTGGACAATTATTATTAATATTTCCATTCCTGACCTTGGCATAAGAAGTAAGAATGTGGTAATAAAATATACTGATGGCACAAAGCTGGGGGATGTTGTCAATACAGAGATGGATTGTACTGTAATACCACAGAAAAAGAAATGGCCTTGAGGGCTGGGGTAATATCAATGGAAATAAAAAAAACCAGTATGAAATTCAGGGTCATGCACTTATGTACCAACCCCAAGGATTTATTTTGCACTGCAGGAGATCATCAGTTAGGCTTGACAGAAGAACGAATAGGCCATTTAATCACTGATCAGGAGATCACCTGATTGTGAGATCACCTGGCTCAGTAGAGGAATTTCAGCCAGTGGCAGGAAGGTAAATGAAATCCTGGGGTGCAATGGGCATTTGCAGAGGTAGATGCTCATGTGCAAAGTCCTAATTTAGGTCATGTCTGGAATACCGTATCTAACTGTAGTCTTCCATGTTTAGGAAATAGGCTGCATGTGAAAAGTTGCAGAGAAGGGTGATGCATGGCCTAGAGAACTTCTGTTGTATGAGAGAAAAAAATTAAAGATACTGCTTATTTGCTTATTTAGCCAAAGAGAGAACAGATGAGATGGTATATATTTGTCCTCTGAATGAAGAAGAAAAAATGTCAGAGAGGAAGAAATAACAAACATGACAGGCAAAAGAAGAGTTGTATAGAAGGTGGTTATGGAAGAGTCTAGGCTGGAAACTGGGATGTTTTATGGTTTTGGTTTAGACTGGGCATGAGGATGTATATTAAATCTTGCAGTAGGAGTAGTGGAACTAAAATGCCATTAATTAGCGATAAGAAAAGAAGGCAGCTCTACTGGATCAAGTCAATGGTATATCAAGTTCAGTATTCTCTCTTCAACCACGATAAAATGTATGCAGAATGCCAGAAATTCGCCTTCAGAACTTGTTGTAATGAAGGGCTAGATTTGCTTTCTCCCTTTAAAATAATACGGACAAAAGCCCAGCGGCAATAATTTTAATTAGGGAGAGTGTGTAAGCTGGGCCACTTTCTGAAGTCAGTTCCCTTTCGATTCCTTTAGCATTCAGAATTGTTTGGCTAGTGATGTTAGATGCTGTATCTGTACCTTAAAAATCCGTTTATAGACCTGTTGTCCATGAATTTGTCTAATCCCTTATTAGTTTTTTTTAGTGTTATTTTATCAATGGTTGTCTGTTTTCTGTGATAATGGGGGTTTACGCTCTGTGTCTAGGTAGGTCCCTTCCAGTCATCTCACATATTGCAGCTTTAAGCAGGAACAAATATCTACCCTTGCTGGACTCCTGTGATTGCTTGTGTCACCCTTTACATAAATTATGTGACTCTTAAGATATGTTTAGCTTCTTAAGAGCAAAATATTGCTCTTGTTTCTGTAGCATAGAAACTAGTATTCTGATGGTATCACATGTCCTTTAGTCATCAAGCAATATTTGAAACAAATAGGCATGCATTCACTTTTTAAGATACATAGCAGGCATATTTCAGCCTTAAAATAGGCTTTTTGCCTTTTGAAATGAACACTCGACTAGAGTTGTTAGTTCAGTTCTCACTTTCAAGCTCTATCAAAAAGCAAGGACCGGTGGTGATTGTCCAGCATCTGCGCGTTACACAAGACAGAAAAGGAAGGGAAGTTAATGTCATTTGTGGTGCTGTTGTTTAAAAGACAGTCAAGGTGGTCCTTGCATGAGTTTCAGACAGTGGAGCTGGAGGCAGATCTGAGCTGGCACTTACTCACCTCCACCACACCTTAGTCTTTCAGACTCTGTCATGGGAGTGGATATTCCATTGTCTAGCATCTTCAACAAGACTGCTGGTGTGATCAGGGTGACTGTTCTGCATCTTCACTGGCAGTTTGCCTGTACCTGCCACGTGTCCTTGGATGTCATATTTCCCGTACAACTTTACGTTTAGAGCCATGACTCCCATCCTTATTATTCTTTGTGAGATTCTAATAGTCATAAAGAACTCAGGAAATGTCTCTCTGGGAACCACCAAATATTTGTTAAAGGCTTGATCTCCC
>VZTL01042370.1:0-14611 GCA_013400535.1 Scopus umbretta | reverse complement strand
CCCCCCCTTTTTTTTTTTTGTTCATTCTTTTATTTGCTTAATTTTTCTAAGTAGGATTTGCTTTCCTCTTTGGTCTCTAACATGTCACATTCCTCAAACCAAAACTACAAATACTGTCATAAATATGCAGAAAGCTTGTCTGCTTTCCCTTCTGTTAGTAGTTAAGTATCTTTTGTTGCAATGGTTTTAACAAGAAGTGTATTGAATTTATTGAACTGGTTCATAACGTGCATTTATGACCATTATAGTACTTGCTCCACAGGCTCTTACTCTTCAGAGATGGAAACACATCATTGTTGTTAAGAGCTGTGCATGATGATTGCTCTTTCCCCATTTTATGGTTAACAAGAAATATGTTTAAACTGCAGAACAAGAAATAGGCAACTCAGAAGAGGAACTGGAACACAAAAGCCTGTTCCGTAAGTGATATGATTTTATAACATTGAGTAAATGTTAATAATCTGTAGTGGTAGGTTTAGAATTCATTAAAAACTGCTAGCATATGATTTTTAGTTTTTTTCTTCAAAGACAAGAATTAATAGCTGAAATCCTGTTTGTACTGGCAAAAGATCCATGTTTGTAACTGACATCCAGAGTTTCTGGTAGGTGATAGACTTGTCTCATTGGTGAGACAATACTGAAGGAAATTCTAACCAGACATGCACAAACTCAGATCACAATCACATCAAGGACAAAGGCAAGGGAGGATTTCATGTCTTTAAAAGTCAGTTCAATATGATCAGCTTTAGTTTGGCAGTAAGTCTTATGAACATGTAAGCTGGGAGGGCCAAAGAATGTTTCTGAGCTTTCATATTCAACAGTGTAACCTAGTGTTCATAGTCAACACCTAACCTGCTTCCTATTAGTACCACTGTGCCCTATCTTAGACTGTGTTTTTGCTAGGAAAAGAACCTTGGCATGTGGAATAAAGCCAGAAAACCCATGCTACAAAAAAGTTCCGGTCAGCATGATCACGAATTTGGAAATGTAGTGCACAGAGGAAAATGAGCTCCTATGTAGCCAGCAGGAAGCAGATTACTCGGTTGTGGAGGTTGCCTTATGACCTTGTTGGCTGTGGAAGTCATTAGGGAAGGCAAGACTTACCGTCTGGTAAATCTAGGAGAAGAATCAGGTATTGTAAATATCCTGAAACAGATACAAAATTATTCACAGAATCACAAAATGATTGGCAGGGACTTCCTGAGATCATCTTGTCTAAGCCCTCTGCTCAAGCAGGGTCAGCCAGAGCAGGTTGCCCAGGACCTTGTCCAGTTGGGTTCTGAATGTCTCCACAGATGAAGACTCCACAACCTCTCTGAGCAACCTGTGCCAGTCTTTGACCACCCTTACAGTAAAAAAAAAAAGTGTTTTATTGTCTTCCCATTGAATTTCGTGGGTTTTACTTTGTGCCCATTACCTCCTGTCCTGCTTGTCTTTCTCTTCTGTTTTCCCTCCTGTCAGGTGTTTATACACATTGATGAGATCTCCCCGAGCCTTCTCTTCTCCAGGCTGAACAGTCCCAGCTCTCTCAGCATCTCCTTATATGAAAGATATTCCAGTCCCTAATCATGGCCCTGAAACCCAAACACAAAAGGTCTGCAAGGCTTGGAAAGATTTCTGTAAGACCTCTAGGAGGGCACATATTCCACACATCTTCGCTTTAGAATATCAAACAACAATAACAAGAAAGACAAACCTGTGAGGATAATTATGGAGGGAGTACACAGCCTTGGTAAAGTATCTGAGACCTGCATCTTCGTTGGCACAATATGCTTGCAACACCTTGAAGATGTCACAGGCTACATTATTATACAGTGAAATCCTTGGGGAAGTGGAGAATATTAGGAAGAGCATAAGTTTTCTACATTAGATTAGGATATAATTTCAATATAATACATGTTTTCTCTATTTGTTCTTGTGATTCATAAGAGTTTGTTTTTCTCTCCTTCTGACTACTACTTCTGTGACCCTGTTAGGATTGCTTCTAGAATGAGTTAGGCAAAGGAAGACCACTTTCTGAAATACTTTTTCTAACTAGAGTTTCTGTGTCTTTCTTTAGTTTCAAGGAGAGCTTGTCTCCTATGTGACCTGTTTCCTTTTTCTGCTGTTCTACGGAGTTTCTGCAGTTTCTCAATTTTCCCCCTTATTTTATATGCTGCAGTACATACTGAAGAGAAAAATGATCAGAATATGATTTTAACAAGTCTCTCTATATATGTTTGATATTTGTATTCCACAAAAAGCTTGTGTATTTTATAGGGAATTCATTTGGCATGCCCAAAATGAGTTTTCAGAATCTTTTAATTTTAGAACTTGACCATTAAAATGCATTACAGCAGCATCACAAATGTATACAACTGGAAAAATATTTTGTCCTTATGAAAATGTAACTTGTATTATCTTCCTAGCTTTACAAATCACGAATATTGTTAGTTGGTACTGTGCCTCATAATAAGTTAAAATAATATTCTGTTCCACAAAGAATGCAAAAAAAAATAAACCACTTATTTGAAAAACTCAAAATGTTTTCTACATCCCCAGCTCCTTGCGTCAGCCTGGCCTGAGATGAAGCTGAGAGGTGCACACAGTAACAACCAGGTTATGGTTTATCTGTTCCTGTCAACTGCTGCTCCTGACCGAGTGTGCTAAATCAGAGCTCTGGAGTCTCTATTTCAGTAAGAAATATAACATCAGGGTTGAAACTTGTCAGCTCCTAGATTAAGGCTTCATGTATGATAGAGGCCCATTAAAAAATGAGTGCTTTTGAGAAGAACACATGTGAATGGAGGACTTGTAATCATAAAACTGACATGGTGCCAGTGGAAGATGGCAATATATTCATGCCTGTTGAATATAATGCAAAGAAAGCTGACTCCAAGTATTCATATATTAAATGTTAGGTCCCAGAAAAACACAACATTGGCTTTAAAGTAGTGAAATGTGGATAATAAGAAATATAAGTTCCTTTTATTATCTTTCAAGTGTTAAAACACTGGGGGCTTGTGTTTTCAAGTCTGTCTGAGCAAATGAGAGATATATAAAAAAATGACATATATATATGTGTGTGTGAGTGTTCATGTATAAAATTGCAATTCTCAGGCAGTAAGTTTTGTCAGACAATTGCAGTAGCGTGCTGTATCAGGAGACTAGATATGGAATAGGAAGAGTTTTGCAGTAGAGCTGAAATTATGTTCATATTGTGTTCCACGCTTATATGGTTGGACAAAGAAACATGATTTCTCAAATTTAGTGTTAAGCTATGAATAGATAGTGAGCCTTTGTCCAGCAGTTCAAGATGAGTATCTAGTTAAAATCATCTGATACATAACGGTGCTCAGAAGGGACAGCTAACTGAAATGTAGACCGTGCTAGCAGTTAAACCCTGGAACGATATGGTGGAAAAACCTTTCTTAAGTAATGTGCCACAGTACTTCGAAAATGCTAGGGTCTGATTGTCAGTATATTTAGTAGGTATGACACCAGAGTTACTTAAGCTTCTGCAATTTGAAATCACAGAAGCACACCCTGTGTTTAGTAGTTTCTGGCAGATGGTGGAACAAGATAGCTATTTTTTCCTGCTAGAAGATAAAAATGCTGTGAAGAGCACAGAAAACCATGTTGCTTTAGCAGCAAAATTATGAAATCTGCTGTTTTAGTGGGCTGGAATTATAAAATACTGCTAATGTCACAAAGAAGATAACAGCAAAATAATGTAGGGCACTGAGGTTTCTCAGGGTATATTTCATTTAACACTGAATTGTAAATTCACGTTCACTGTAATGGCTTTTCAGAGAGGTTTAATTTTTCACACATTTGCAAAAATAATGCATTTTGATGTCGAAGAAGAATGCTTGAGGTCTTACTGTGTTCTTGCAGTGCCTGTTGTGGGAAATTGTCCAGAGTTTTATTTTTAATACCTAAAGTTAGGCTCTGGACACAGTATGGCGGCAATAGATAAACACTGTTGCTATAGAGTTTTTCAGATATCCCATGAACTTTTTTTTTGCCTGCTCCCTGCCCAAGATAAAAAGCTGGCATTGTTGCTTATATGTTATTTATATGCTTGTATGGGTATTTGAGTCATTGTGATGTGGAGTATTATGCTTCCTTGGTATTTTAAAAATATAAAACTGACAGCAGATCAGGAAAATATTATGAAGATGACGAAATCCTGTTCTAGGAGTGCTGCAGCTGGTGGCGTGTTTACTCTTTATCGTTAGAGGGAGAATTTTAATTTGGCTTGAACAGTTAGTTTCTTTTTGTGCAACCTTTACGCAGTTGTGAACTGTGCTAAAAGGTACTTGGAGCAAAAATGAGTAACGCCAGTGTAGCACTTGAAGGAAAACTATTTTTTCTGTCTCCACATAGTTGTGTGAGCTTATATGTAATGCAAAAGATACATGCAATAAGTAACAGTGCAGAAGCAGAGAAGGCAAGAAATTGTTCTAGGCTAGGCTGGATGCCAGGCATTAAGAGAATTTTTGTTTTACACTGATTTTAGGAGAAGCAGCGTCACTTCTTGTGCCATTTATAAATAACAAATGAAAGGTCGTGTAATAGGCCGTTACAACAGGGCACGTATTTGCTTCAGTTGTAATGCCTGTACGAAGTAGTTTTACTTCAGCTGTAACGCTGACATCAGTTGTGTAATTGTCATGGAAAGTTACTGGTCCAGGCACAAATCTCCTCACTCATCCTCACTCTCACGATGATAGTGTAGCTGGTGATACTTTGCTCACCCATGTGGGAGAATTCTTGCCCGAGGGGGTGGAATTTTGTGCAGGCAGCAAATTTAAGAGAGTTAAAAGGACAAGAGGTCTCTAGCTGCCTTGAATTAAACCGAGTGGTTATTCCTAACCATAAATGTTAAACTCCACTCCCTCAGCAAATCACTTTCAAAATAGATATTTATTTTCAAACAAAACCAGTTGCCTCGTGAAGCTGTTGGTTGGTTAGGGGAAAAAAATAACCTAATGCTTCTGAATAAAATGTCTGATCTCTTGTTGCCAAGGCTGAGTCACTTCCTGTTACAATAACAAGGCTGTCATCAGCAAACTTCTCTAGCCACACAGTGTAGTTTGCCAGCGTATGCATGGCTTTATTTGTCCATGTTGTTAGAAAGTTAGCGTTGAAAAACATACTGTACTAAATTTGGAGACACCGGCTTTGTATTAAAGTGCATTAGTGTCGGATCTCAGTTGCATTTATTCCTGATAGTATAATCTCTGATTTCTTCATGCAACATCATAATATCCACCCAGCTGTATACAGTAATGTTGTAATTCTATCAAGGGATTCTGGACACAACATAATGCATTAATATCATCAGAGCTTTCTCAACTGGAATTTGCAGGATCGTAGTCAGCTGTTTCTTATTTACAGGAATGAGATTTGAAAAATAACCTGGAAGTTCATTCCATTTGTCACGTAACAGATAATCTCTAGCTTTTCTTGACTGTGGTGGGTTTTAAAGACAGGTTTAATTTACCTTTCAAAATATTAAGCATGCAGTGGCTTCAGTCGCATCTGAGCAGGATTGGCGCTCGGCTCGCAGGCAGAGGTGGTCTGCTTGCGCCGCACCGCTGATTCAGCAGAGCAGGAATTCATTAGGGCTTTTACATAACAGGTTGGAATTCATTTCCTGGGCAAAATAAGTTGGCAAAAGCCCTTTCTGCAGTTAAAGCGGCTAGAAAATAAAGGCCCAATCCAGTGTTTAGTTTCAGTACTGTTCTTGCTTCCACCTGCCCCCAGAGTTTCAAATATTATTTGGGAGCAGTGTCTGGCAGGCTGGGTTCTGGATGATCCATCCGATCTGCGTGTGAATCCCAGTTACTGACTCACTCTGTATGACAGAAATGACTGTTCTGAGCCTATTAATAAGAGATGGGGGGGTAGGGGGTGTCTTACATCTTCTTTGGGGTTTTCGTCCTGCTCTTCTGCCCTAAAAATCAAGTGTCATATCAGTTCCTCAACATTAAGGGGCAGCTGAAAAAATAACCTGCACTTTTTTCTGTGCCGCAGTCCCCCCTCTACCGCCCCCCCCCTCCCCTCCCGGAAAGAGAAATGATAAAACTTTGAAATTGATTTGGTATTCATAGACAAGCAGAACTGTACACACAGAGAACTCTGGTCCTTTTGAGTAAACAAAACAGTTTCCCTAGGTTCTGGTTTTGTTTTACTCTGTTTATTATATTTAATATCCCTCCTGCGGGATCATTTATGCTAGTTCTTCCTGAGAGCCATGTGATGGACAGTCCTAGAGAGCCTGCATCTCTCGTGCCTGAGTTCTTCAGCCAAATCCAGAGGAGTCCAGCTGAATGAAAATACTTGTGAAGTGCTACTCGCAAGAGGAAGGGCATCACACTGGTCTGAAGAGTGTCAATTTGAACATCATTTTCATCCTCCCACTTGCACAATCAAATTGTTGTAATCATGGCACAGAACAAGGATCTTGTTAAGGGCTAGCCAAGCTTAATCTTCAGTTTTCTTGCTTTTGCATTTAAAAAAAAAATATTTCCAAGTCCTTTTTTTCTTTCTTTTTATTTTAAAAAGGAAAACAGAAAATGTAAGTTGATCTGTTTAAGTTGACCACGGTGAATCTGGGATAAGTTACTATGCTCTGTTCTCTGATAAACAGAGACGTTATTGTGCAGTCCTGGATAAAGTCACTGATTATGCTGTTTGGGCCATGAAAGCAAAATGTGTTGCAAGGGTTTGGGTGTCTGTAATTAACCAGTTGTAAATGCTGTGGTTGGTGGCTAAGCAGCTGTTGAGATCACTGTCAGAATTTCACCACTGTAAAGGAGCTATCATGTGTTATTCCATTGTTTCAGGATGGAAAAGAACAGTTGTTTGTATATGTTTCTCTTTTCCCTAAAACACAAGAAATGTTGGCTGTAAACTGCGCTTACGGTGTTCTGGGCTATATCAGTGGAAAGGATTTGTATTTGCCTGGGATTGTCTTTGTCTTCAGTGTAATGTATCAGACACTGAGAGTATCGCTGCAACCTAAAGGTTCATTTTTCATGAGGGTTTGCTGCCATGTGCCTTGAACATTGATTCTGCTGTGGGCAGCTTTCCCTGTCCATGCACTGATTCACTCCCAGAATACATCTGTGAATATAATTGAGCCCTAAGTTTTGATAATAAGAATCTCATGCATTTTTTAAGAATGCATGTCATTTTCATACTGGATTCAAGCCTCTTAGGGCTGTCTTAAAATAAACCTTGCCGTTTGACAAGGGTAACTCTTTAGTATTGATGTGTAGACAGCAAAGAACTTGGCCGCTAGCAAATTATATCAAATGCAGCAAGTCAGCTACTGATGGCCTGAAAATCCTAATACTTGTAGGTGAAACTATGGTGTAAGACCTTTGGCACTCAAACCTCTTTATCTAGTTCAGGGAACGGTGAGTTCTCAGTTACAGGGAGTGGGAAGATGATGTCATTGGAAAGCTATTGCCCTGCTTTGATATTAGTAAATGTGTTCAAAGTTCTCTAGGGACCTCTAAGGGCTGAAAAACTCTCCCTACCACAGATGCTGTGGGATAGAGGTAGTTTCTCTCTCTCTCAAAATTTCCTTGCCAGTTTTTTATCTAGAATGCAAGTGAAAGACATTGAGGAAAATAAGGTTCTTAAACAGCCTCTGCACTGTTTAAGAAAACGTGTTGAAAATGAGGCTGGATGCATTCTTCTATCACTAATGAAAACAAAGACAGGAACAGAAGAATGTCAGAAGTGTGTGCGTGTGAGTGTGGAAGAGGGGGAGGGGGAGACAGGATGAAGTCCTTTGCAAAACAAAGTAGTCAGTGCCAATGTTGATGTTTTAAGGCATGCCTTTCGCTAGTCACTATGCGATAACTTACTAGCAAGCAAAACCTGAGGGCCGGATTCCTCCTTTTTCTTTTCTGTATGTACAGTGGGAAAAAAAAAAAATAGAGTGAAAAGTCCTGGCAAGTTGCCAGCCTTCCTCCTCCTCGGATAAGGGGGGGAGTGATGCAACACCGTGACTCTTTTTCCTTCTCTCATCTTGCCTATTGCATGGGGAAGGGAGCAATTGCTTAGCTTTTTCTTGCCTACGAGCTGGGCTGGGCTTTGTCTTGCTTGTTCTGGTGACAGGCAGCTTCACACCACTTCTGGCTGTGTGCTGTCCTCACAGGCCCCAAGCCAGCCTTTGGGACACTTGAAATTTTAAATACATCTGAGTCTGAGTTCTGCTGCTGGCTTTTGCCTTTGTGACAGGGCCATCAAATATACTAGAGTCACAAGCCCAGGGCACGTGCTAATACAGCCGGTGAGAAACATAAACCTCTAAGTTGCCTCTGCTTTCTCCCTCCCAAATTTATGAATTTAGCTTTTTGAGCTTTAGAGTCTATGTGTTGTGAATTTTCTTCTGAGCCATGAAGCCCGTTTGGTTTGTTTAATTGTGGAATAGTGGATTCTCTAACATTTTCCATGCTGCAGTGAGGCTTTTAGTGGGACAGCAAGTGTCATGAGACTCCTGATAAAATCACGGGAGTTAACAAGGCTAGCACTCGAAGGAGCTTTGCAGATTCAGCCTTTTTCTGAAAATAACATTCCAACAACACAGAGATAAACTGAATGTTTGAAACAATCTTGAAGAATATTTTCCTTTGTGGGTTTTTTTTCTTTACATAAAGACACTCTTCAGACCATCTGAATGGGATTTCAATAGTCACATTATGGCTCCCATGTCACTTGATCAGTGACATGACTTGGCAGGGGGAGGGAAGAGACGGGAGGAAGGGAAGATTTGGCTCTTTTTACAAAAGTTAAAAAATATGAGGAGGACATTTGAAACATATTTTCAAACCCTCACTGATACTCAATAGCATCATAGTCCACTTTGAAGCATCACTAAAACAAATAACCTTTAGTAATAGCCAGCAGCTTGCCGAGAGTCACCGGTGATGTCATTGGTGACACGGCTGATACCTGTCCCCTGCTAGGTCGCAGCCGGTGCTGCAGCCTGAGAATGTCGGAGCATCTGGCAGGATTCCAGGGCGCTGAGTCAAAGGTGAAATGCCAGCACCAGGGAGTGATTGCTGGTTTCGCTGGCTGAAATACCAGTTGTATAACACATTTATTATACTTACCCAGAGAGAAAGCAAGGCTAGAGGAAAGGGGTGAACAGCAGGAGAACTACGCTGATGGGAAGAGACAGTATTCAAACATGATAAAGAATACAGCTGTGATAAAAAAGCAATAATGTTGGCTGACACGTATTGTTGCTGATACGGCACTGTACATTTATAAGGGCATTTTTATTTCCATAAATGGGGAGGGTTTTTTTATGTGTGTATGTACACCACATCTCACATGCAATTCTGAAAACCTGCAGCTGCTCTGATTCATAGTAGCAGAACTAAAGCAGTATTTGTAACAGGCGTATGGGCAGTACTTATGAAATTTAGGTCCCAAGCATGCAGTTAAGCCCATGGACATGGAGAACACACTGGACATCAGTTCTTATATTTAGTCAGGCACATGCTTCAGTGACTGCCACAGCGGTACTTTGCTTTGACTGACATCTACCATTTCCCTGAACTGTATTACTAATATTGGCCTATGTCACTCATTGCTCTTGGAAGTTGGGGAGACTTTGTCATTTGTGACTTTCTTTTTTTTTAAAAAAGAAACTAGCTCTGGAAATAGAAAAATGCAATTTATTACCTGATTTGCATTTTTTAGTCTTTTTCTGTTATTTTGTGTCATTGTTTCAATTTTTAAAACTAACACAGGACAACCTTCACTGGTATACTGCATCATTTTTTAAAATGCGATCTGTCTTGAAAAGGTACTACAGAAAGAGTGAACTTTGTTGCACTCTTGAAATACTTGTTTTGAAGTTTTCTAATTTTGAGGGAAGAACGCTTCAGTGCATTTTAAAAATAAAGCCAAGTACTGCACAAGGTAATGATACCAGAAAACCAACAAAGTTAAGTGATATTTCTGATAGAAGAAGCTTACAATTTTTAGACACCAACCATGATGTAAGAATTTCTGTGCGTAAAATTAACTTATCATAATAACTATCGAATCCTTGTTCTTAATGTAAAGATTTCCAAAGGGAGAAAGAGAAAAGTTTAATGAAGAGAAAGATCCTAAAAAACTGCAAAAGAAAAAAGAAAAAGATTTAGTTATGGTGTATTATTGATATCAAGATGAATGTAATAGCTGTCTGTTAATGACATCTGAGAAGTGACAGATGTGGTGATGGGGTGTCCTCCAAGCAGACATACACGTATGACCTCTCTCAAAGGATGTTCAAGATCCCAATTCCATGATGACTTGGTAATGCGCTTAGCTTTATGCATGTGAGGAGCCCCTTTGCTTCAAATTACACATATGCTTCATGTTTGCAACCTTACTCTTCCAGGACATCTTCCAGCAAATTCAACGCTCCTTCCATTTCTTAGAAATGCTAACTATGTTACATGCTTTCCTCCCTTTCAGTCACTTAAAAAAGCGTGATCCATTAAGCCAATGGCAGAACTCCCACTGACTTCTGTAATGCTGGGAGTTAAGCTCTCTTCTTATGAAATTTAAACATTTCTTTTTAACTTTCCAGCATTACAAAAAGGTCATTTCAGTCCTCAAAAATGGTCATTAAGTGTCTTACACTTTATCCTTTTATTTAATATAATTTATTATCAGCACTTTTTATTATTATTCTTTGTGCTTTTTGGAGGAGATGCTAAGGATTGAGATTGTGTCTACTTTATCTGAAGATTTAAAGATCCTGTGATAATATTTATAAGAATTTTGGGGCTTTATTTCTCAACCGTGCCCTTCTGTGCAAGATGCTGGATGTCAGATTTTTGCTACTATCTACGTCAGAATTATCTGCCATCCTCTGATACAATTCTTATAAAAGGTCTTAGTGGGAGCTCTGTAATTAAGAGGCAGTGGTGAGGAGATGGAAGATGCTGAAGATTTCTGTCAAGGTTCATTCACAAGGAAATATAGGACGAGTTCAGATTTAGCCTCATCCGTGCCAAATTTGTCCATACCTTTCTTCTAACCCCTGAAACAGAGGCATGTTGGAAAGATTTTTGTGTTCTTCATGTCTCTTCCTCTAGCCTTGGCACTGCTAAGAGGTAACAGAGGGGGAGAACGTGTTTCAGAAGAAATTAAAGGAAGCTGTAAGGAATTGTGGAGTTGCTGCTAATGGATGTTCTACATTCAGTTGTTTCACCATGTTGGTTCCAAATATACTATCAAATACAGGGCA
The DNA here is from genome assembly GCA_013400535.1 of Scopus umbretta. Lineage (NCBI taxonomy): Eukaryota > Metazoa > Chordata > Aves > Pelecaniformes > Scopidae > Scopus > Scopus umbretta. The sequence goes on along the minus strand of VZTL01042370.1, from coordinate 3,357 downwards.
GAATACGGCTCTCAAAGCAGCAGAGTTGACATCACATCTGTAGGTTCAGAGTCAGAGGTTGATGACTACTGGAATCAAGCGCTGGTTCTGCAGAACACGGATCAATAGGTAAGATGCATCCTGCCTTTTAGTTCACATGTAGATTCATTGGTATTTTCAATTTCTGTTAAGCTAATCTGAGCTGCAAGTGCTCTGAAGTAACAGTGCATCATGAAGAATTAAACTTCAAACCCTTCCTGAGTACACTGAAGTAACACTCCACCATAACTGCACACTATTCAGAACCATATTCTTCATGAAACAAAAATATTCCTGCTTTGAAAGTTGGTCTTTATGGAGTTTTTCTGAAAGTGGGGGTCAGATACTAATGAGACAGTTCAGCTAGCCAGTGCCTTGACGTGTTTTATTTATGGCTTGATTAGACCCTGATTTAATGATATGCTGTACCACATGGAAGCACATCATCTGCAGTCATTTAACACTGAGTGGAGTCTGAACGTTTCGTTTCAGCAGTGTCTCTGCACTTTTGAAACTAAAAGAAAAAACACAGAATAAAGCATAATTTAAGTAGAATGTTTCATTCCAACTGCAGTAGGCAATTACAAAGAAAACCATTCTGAGACTGCCCACTTCTTTGCTTCTCTTTTCAGCCCTATAGACTATGCATTAGTTCTTCTGCGTTTTTATTATACTGTATAGAATGTGTTTTGAATTTAAGATTTGTAAGCGAAAAACAGACAAAAGGACAATCTCATGTTTCCATTCATCTTCCCTGTGTGTTATTCCAGAAACTCAAAGGGTGATACATTGTCTAGATTTTGTGACTGGTGAATTTCTTTGTTACAGGGTGTCTTAGGATGACATAGGCATTTTTGACATTCTCTTTCGCATGGCTTCCAGTGGAGGGGCAGCTCCAGAGCGCTGCAACGCTCCAGTGGATTTTCTCTCTCAGATGACATCTAAGCATCAAAAAGCTTCACTAAATTGAACTGCAGACTGAGCAGTCCTGGAGCTGCAGAAGATCTGAGGTACTGCTACTGTGTTTTAGGCTCACCTCCCTTTGCAGTAGTTTTGCACTGAATGGATTTCAGTTGAACCCAGTGACACAAAGAGCCGAGGTAACCTTACTGGTAGGCTTGGGAATATATAGTTCTCGTATTCATTCTCACTTGGGAACAAGTCATGATGCTGTATGGAATGGCTCACATCTATTTCTTGGCTTTGGGTTAATTGTGTAAACTGCTGCAAGAGTCTGAAGAAGAAAGGATATGTTAAGAATAAATTATGTCATGCCAAGATGAGGTTAATTATTTAACATCTGGCAAAAGCAGATGGATTCTCAATTAACAGAGTGGAATCCTTTCAGTCAGCACCTTGATAAGCACCACGTCTTTTTCACTGTCTCAGATGCCTTCCTGGAGATCCTGTGCTTTCCTGTCACTCTGAAGACTGGCTAGGCAGCACATCAAGACAGTTTAAAATGATCGCCCACCATTGCCTACAAGGCTTTGGTGATTTGCAGGTGTGAATGATATACACCGGCGGACAGTTTCTTAGTGTGTGGCCCATTTGTCCAGCAATCTGACTTTTTACTTAGTAGCTTCAGTGGGTTTGGTGCTGTACAACAATATCCTGAAACTGATGTTCTTAAAGATCTTTTTTGTTGAGATGTTGCCACTGCATACTGACAGTGCCTGTTAAAGCATTGTATTGGAGTTATTTGGAGATTTGGCATGGTGGCCACACATGACATCCTTGGTGGCCACACACAGGAAAGATGGATTATGGTTTGCTAGCATGGTATATGGTCTTCCTTGAAGGAATCCACAGTAAGTTGTCTTTATGTTACCACCGAATTTAAATATATTTAATGCTTAAGGAGACATTTTTGACTTAATGTTGAGGCAACACGGCCATCTTAAACTTCTTTCAAGAGGAAATCTCTGTGGTCCCTCTTAAAGGTCATTGTCAAAGAAGTGCTTTCAAATTATAATGATTAATTATTCATATTAGCATGCTCCCCCCAGGTCTCAGGTAGTATATCTGTGCAGGACTTCCCATGGCCTTCAGTTTTTCAGCAGCATTTTTCATGTGCTATTTGACTGGGTAGGAACCTTGTAATACTATTCTGTATTAGCAGAAAAAGCTTCAGTCCTGCTCTATTTTACATTCATACAGGAAAAAAGACACAGAAATAAGAATTTCAGGTATATTAAAACTTTCTGTGAGCAAAGATCAAATATGAGATATCCTTGAAGGGGGAAAAAATCAGTGGGAACTTTATTTAAACCAGTGGGAACTTTATTTTTGTACCTCTCTTCAGATCCTGCATACCCCTAAACCTGCTGGAAGGGCAAAGCAGTACTGTCAGTGCTGTCATGCCCAGTACACAGAGCCAAATGTAGGAGAAGCACTTTTCCTGGTACCTCATACTTTGTAATCCACTGGATTAAAATGTCTGGTATTGCTGTTTCAAAGTGCTGGTGTTCCACAGCACCTGGAGGTTGGTGCCACTGGACTGTGGAGTTGCAGGAAAGTGCAAGTGTTAGGCGTGACACTCAGAAAATGCCACTCTTCTCTCATTTTAAAAGGGTGTAAATCAGAGGTCACTCCACTGTAACCAGCAGATTTTCTGCAGTCAGTGTGAAATCATCATCCAATTCAACAACTTCATGTCTCTGAGTCTGGAGATACTCAGCCTTGAAGCTTCAGATCCTAGCCAAGGCATGTCTTGTGTGTTTCCTACTTAACAAACACTTGCACAACTGATGGCCAAACATTCTTTCTGGAGCATTTACCATTTCCAAATATATTTATCTTTCAAGTAAATAAATTTTGTGTTAATTAGTGACAGCTAACTGCTAAAATATTCACTTCATTCTTTTATCGCCCTGTGGCAGAGTTATGCGTGCCATGCCAGCTGTCTTTTAGAGCAGGTCTTAAAAGTTTGAAGCCTTATTTGGTGTCTGCAGTGACCTTTTAAATTCCAGAGTAAAGTTGGGGCTACACAACTCACAAATATAACACTTGTTAATAAAATGTCACCTTTGTAGCAGGCAGGCTTGCGTGGAGCTTTCAAACTGCATTTTCCATCAGCCTAATAGCTCAGGATTGTACACATGTGGTGGCACAGTTGCAAGAGGGGGTAAAACGTTCAAAAAAAGCTCCCTTCTGTTCCCGCCATGTAACCAGGTCACAATTCTACCCCCTGGGGAAAAAATCATTTCCCCCAGTTACATTCCAACAAACAATTGTTAGTTTCTTCATTGCTTAGGTGATCTCAACTAAACCCAGAAATGCCAGGTTTTAAAGACTAAAAGATTGCCTAAACTTTCAATCCCTGAATCAATAGTAAAG
>VZTL01042368.1:0-13890 GCA_013400535.1 Scopus umbretta | reverse complement strand
TCTCCTCTCCTCTCTTCTCTTCTGTCATTTCCCACATCCTGTTCAGTTACTTTGTCTTAGACCCCAGCCAGTGACCTCACCATTCACCTGCAACCTTAACATATCAAGATCTCTAAATACACTATTAGGTAATATTTTTAAAGTATGAAATTAAACAGAAATACGCAGTGCCCACAAGCAGCTCTTCTAGCAGTATTCCTGTAAATAGAGAAGAATGTGCCAACACAGAAAGAGATTTAAAAAAACGTTGATAAACTAGGTGCTAATGGATTGTCAGGAGCAGGAATGCAGAGCAATTCGCTCCAAAGGAAGGTCATGCAATATCCCTTAAACACAACTATGTAATAACCTAGGGCTCAACACTGTGTTATTCCCAGAAGAATAAATGATGAGAAATGTAGCATCTATCTTTAAGATGTCTCCTAGAATAATGCTAAGAATTATAACTGTCATTTGTACTAAGAAGATTAATGTAAAATATGATAAACATAATTATTAGACAGATGGTTAAATATCACACACAAAAATGTTTCTATAAACTGACCTAACAAAAGAGTGTTTGAAGTGGCCAGGATGGTTGTGGACAAAGATAACATACTTGGTATGACATATTTGATTTGGCAAACATTTATTTATTTATTATTAAAGCAACAAATGATTCCTACAGTAAGAAATATGGTTTTCTTTTAGAGTAACAGCTGGTTAAGGCAGGAAAAACAGTATAGAAGTGATCCGTTGCCAATAGCGGAAGGCAGGTATTACAGGGATCACCTGACTGTTTGGACTGGAGCTTATGCAGTTCAATATAGCCTTTCATTATCTAGAAAAGAAGGATAAAAATGAAACAACAGAACAAATGTCACAAACTTGTTTAGGATAGCCATATCTAAATGTGACTGGCAGATAAAATTCAGCGCTAGGTAAGTACAAAATAGTGAACCTCTGACTGTTCACACACAGTGACAGACTCTAAATCAGCTTTTACTGCTTAGGAAAGAGATCCAGGAACCGTTGCAGACAGAGCACTGACTCCAACAGTTGAATGCTCAGAAACAGGGCAGAAGGGGAAGAAAAAATAAAAAACTGTAAGAACAGAATAGAGAACAAAAAGAAAACATAATCATGCCACTTGTCATTTATTGTGTATCCATGGCTTTAGCATGGGCTACTGTGTCCCGGGAGGACGTAGGGTGGAAATAATGGTCTTTTAAAGGTAGGCAAGTTATCATGAGATGCTTGCTGATTGGAAATGGGGAGTTGGGAAATATGGTAAGTATTTCTAAAATCACATGTGTAAAAAGTTTATAGGAAATAGTCATTTGCTAATTATAAAATACATGAGTAGAAGGAAATAAATTATCGTGCAGATGTTTTCTTAAAGAAACAAAGGTACTACTTTATCTAAGGTCTGTCTAACTCCTGACAATCGATACTGGACGCTGTGAAGGTGCAAAATAGAAAGAGGTTCTCAGAAGAGTTATGAAAGTTAGGGAGGTTGGTTTAGGGCTCCAAAACCCTCTAACGTTGTGGATACTGATATTTTTTAATCTGTCATTAAGTTCAATATTAGCATTAAATTTGTCTTTTTGGATTCCAAGAAAAACAGAAAAATTATCTATAAAAAGCTTCCCTAAAGAAAGAGTTTGATTACCAATATGTCATATATGCACACACAGAGAGATATTTTAAGGGGTGCACTATTACATATTATTATGCACACACTCAAGAAGAATATCTAGTACTACTCCCAGATTGGAACTGTATGTTAATTGCTGGATTGGAAGATATTTTATTACATTTAAAAGAATTCTAACTTAATTAGAGAAGACAAGCACCAAACAGTACAACTGCAGTTGATGGATTAAAGACATAATCAGAAATGTATCCTCGCTACAAATTAGATATAAATGCATTTAGGGGATTGGCATCAGTAGTACATTTGCCACCTTGCTCTTCGTTCAGAGATTAAAATCCTGATAGAAAAAAAATTCAGCATGCAGTCAAATGTGTGATTAGGCTGTCATTTTGTTCCCATACAGCTGCATGACTGGCAGCAGCCATTCGGATTGCTAAAAAATTGCCCTTGGCAAAGAGAAGACGGTATTTCTTCTCCATTTCAAGTCCAACCTTATTCAAAGTGGTATCTTAAACTAAAAATGACACTTTTTCCTCTCAGAAACCTGTAATGCAGACCTTACAGGTAGCTAAAAGAAATGTTCTCTCTGACTTATTAGCAACATTATAGAAGACTAAAGACTTAAAATTTACAGAAATATTCATGTCACCTAAAATTTCTTGCCCTGGCAGATCTATCCAGTCGTGGGGTTATCAGAGGGGAAATGAGAAAATTTGCCAGTGACATAAACAAAAAAATGTAGTGTCTTAAGTTTATCACCAGAAGGGAGGGCACTGTAGATTTTTTTTTCTGGTTTAAATGTCTAGCAGCCCGAACACCAGCAAGTATGTGACATAGTTATTTTTTACATGCTGAAAAATACCATCACTGTTATGACACTTTTTTTCCTAAGTCTTGTCCACTGAAATCCTTTTCAAATCTTCAGAATCTTCCTGAATGTCCTTGTATCTATGAATTTACTCAGGAGAACCTAACTCCATCCAGTCTTTATGACCTTATCTAGATTGTTGAACACTTATTGCCTGTAATTAAAAAAATTAATTAGCAATGCAAGGTTTGGGAGTACAATTAATAGACCACCTGGAAAAACAAGCTAGCTTTTTGGCCTGCAAGAACCTGCAAGGTCTTAGGACCTTTCTTTTCCCAAGCTATGTATGTTCATTTTTTATTTTGGTTGGTTGTTTTTTTGTTTTTGTTTTTGTTTTTGTTTTTTTTTTCATTTTTTACATTATAAAGTTTAGGAAGTAACTAAAATAGAACCTCTAGTCTGCATTTTATTTCAATCAATGTGTCATCTATAAACCTTCAAAAATCTCATCATTCAAATCTCAAACTGAAAAATCTTTGAAAGAAAGCACTTTTGAAAGATTTGAAAGAATCTTTGAGACAAAAGTCTACATAATTAAGCATTAACTGAGTATCAGTAATAAAAGAGCATTATCTTTAAATATCTTTCAACCTCTGATTGTCAGTTGAATAAAAGGTTCTGGAATAGTGATGTTCTTTAGAATAGGAATAATAAAGGTAACAAAGATTTCCTTTCCCCCCTTTCATTATCCTAGAGAATTTACCTATTTTGCTTGGAAGAGAGTGACCCACTGCTTAATAACTTATCAGCCCCCTCCTCCAAAATGATTGCACCTTATTTCATTCTAAAATGAATCACATATCTTTAGTTTATCATTTGTTTTAATAGTATAAATAAGTATGTCTTTGGTTTACTACACGTAGTAACCTGTAGGTAAAGAAAAATGGCCTAATGGAACATTTCACAACAATGCCTTGTTCAGTTCCTGATGCTTTACTTGATTGTAGAACTACTTTATGATCTTGATATTAATCTTCAAAACCCTTGACTAGCTTCAGCACTAATTACACGTGAGACCATTTCTCAGTACCTCACTGCATGGCCCATACTGCCAAGAGACACTGTGGTAATGGGGTTCAGACTGAAAACCAAAATCTGAGTACAGGTAAATATCCAACATGTCTTATTATGATGCTCCTTCAAAACAAAAGCTTGATACAGAATATCTTCAGACTACAATGGAAGATAGGCTTTGCTGTATGATAAATTAAGTAGATCTTGAATCGTAAGTGTGAATGCTGCTTACATTTCAAGGCTATGTCCATGCTTTATTAACAACTGCTTTAGAAATATGTGAAATGAAAAAAAGGAAACAAGCTGGCTGGAGTTCATAACTTCTTAAATTGTAAAATAATTATGAATTAGAAAGAACAAGAAAAACAAAAGAACACCTTTTCTCTCCTGTAGCATTATCATTTTTCTAATCTTTCATTACTGAAAGATTAGAAAAAGAACCAGGAATTATATAGGTACCTGTCACAGAGAAGCAGAAAGTCTTGCACCAGAATTAAACAGGCAAAGGTTGTTCCTTCCTGGATCGTACGTTCGATCCAGCTTACCTTGTGAAGGCTCAGACTCCTGGGGGAGTGGGTGCCATCCGGGGTGATGTTCGAGGCTGGCCTGTTGGACCCTCCCGCTCCTGTCAGCACCACCACCCGGAATGGTCCATCCCATCTCCTGCCATACATGACTATACTGTGTAATGTCTCCCAAGTCAGCACGTGCATGGGTGGGTTTGAGGGTTTTGTGGATTGTGTTCTACAGCACTTTGAATAAGTTCTCTGAGGGACTGGACATGTATTTTTAAAGCATCTAGTAGCCTTTTAATGAGAGGTCTAAGGTGGCTGGAGTCCAGTGATGCAGCCATCAGTACACCATGCTGCCCTCTTTCATGCATTGCCTGAATGCAAGCAGCCTTTTGTACTCCTCCTGCTAGTTCCCACAATCCCTTCACCTTGATAGGAACAGGCTCTCCTCTTTCTTTGGGATCCACACCCGAGCCCAGTAAGCCACTAGGGAAATTATCAACTGGTTGCCTGCTGGCCTGTCACTCAGAAACATTCCTGGGCCCCAGAACACCCCTGTCTCATCATCGCTTAGCATTATTCAATCTCCTCCACCCTCCTCATTATACTCAGTTTTCATTTCTCCCCACCTGTGTGAAGACCTGGCTTGGAGTTCACCGAGTTCAGGTCCTGTCCATGGGGTTGTATAGACAGTGGTTCAGGGTTTACCGCCTCACAGGCCAGTAGATCTTTCTGTCTTAATGAGGGGTCGTGCATCCCTTTCCTCCAGTTCCTCAACTTTGGTGCTATTTTCATCAGAGTCTCCACATTTGTCCGTATCCCAATACTTGGAATCTGCGCCCACGATTAACTTCCATCTTTGGACAATACTGGGGGGCTTATTTGCTTGTGCTAGCATAATTTCAATTTTTTGTTTGAACAGATGCGTACACTCTCATTCTCTTTTCAGTTCTCCCTTCAAACAATATATTTCTAATTGCTTTTTTAAGTTGTTCTTTTCTAACATTCTGGAATCATTATAGTGATCTTGCACCTGAATTAAACCGACATCAAGGATGGCACACATAGTTCCGTTACCTTTTCCATTCTGACTATTTCTGCGGCATTGTGCTATCCTTTGTATGACCGCTTCTGGGTCAAATCACTTCTCCTTCACCCATTGTGTGTCTGGGGGAGAAGGGGTACAGCCATGCTTCAGTAATAATTTCTTTATTGTCATCCTGCTGACTATACCAGTTTAATGTCAAGAAGGAGCAGAAAGTCAAACTAGGCAGATGATGTAACCGAAAATAATATTTATTCTAATAAAAAGTGTTTGGTACTCCGGCGAACATTAGTAAACCACAGGCTCAGGATGACAACAGAAATTTAATACTGCATAGCTAACTTAAGAATTCTTAAGCTTCAGAAGATGACTCAAAATGTGCAATCACTCTTCTGATAAGGTGAGGGCTCTCAACCTTGAGGAGTTACCTTGGGCAGTGTCCCAACCCAAGGGGAGAGTCCCTAACTGAAGACCCTCTGCTCTGAGGAAGACCAACTCAATTTGCCCCCTGGTGGGACTCCATTCATACCCTAGTCAAATCTGCCCTGTGGCCATATATGGTCATGTCCTGTTCCTGTTGGCCAAAGGCTCTATCTACCTGCAACAGTGTACAGGACAACAGCCACAATAGGGCAGTAAGGGTGTGAAAAGTGAAGGTAGCAAAAGGTAGCAAAGGCCGGGTTTTTAGGAAGTCCCGCCGCTCTGAGGAAGACCAACTCAATTTGCCCCCTGGTGGGACTCCATTCATACCCTAGTCAAATCTGCCCTGTGGCCATATATGGTCATGTCCTGTTCCTGTTGGCCAAAGGCTCTATCTACCTGCAACAGTGTACAGGACAACAGCCACAATAGGGCAGTAAGGGTGTGAAAAGTGAAGGTAGCAAAAGGNTCAGTACACCATGCTGCCCTCTTTCATGCATTGCCTGAATGCAAGCAGCCTTTTGTACTCCTCCTGCTAGTTCCCACAATCCCTTCACCTTGATAGGAACAGGCTCTCCTCTTTCTTTGGGATCCACACCCGAGCCCAGTAAGCCACTAGGGAAATTATCAACTGGTTGCCTGCTGGCCTGTCACTCAGAAACATTCCTGGGCCCCAGAACACCCCTGTCTCATCATCGCTTAGCATTATTCAATCTCCTCCACCCTCCTCATTATACTCAGTTTTCATTTCTCCCCACCTGTGTGAAGACCTGGCTTGGAGTTCACCGAGTTCAGGTCCTGTCCATGGGGTTGTATAGACAGTGGTTCAGGGTTTACCGCCTCACAGGCCAGTAGATCTTTCTGTCTTAATGAGGGGTCGTGCATCCCTTTCCTCCAGTTCCTCAACTTTGGTGCTATTTTCATCAGAGTCTCCACATTTGTCCGTATCCCAATACTTGGAATCTGCGCCCACGATTAACTTCCATCTTTGGACAATACTGGGGGGCTTATTTGCTTGTGCTAGCATAATTTCAATTTTTTGTTTGAACAGATGCGTACACTCTCATTCTCTTTTCAGTTCTCCCTTCAAACAATATATTTCTAATTGCTTTTTTAAGTTGTTCTTTTCTAACATTCTGGAATCATTATAGTGATCTTGCACCTGAATTAAACCGACATCAAGGATGGCACACATAGTTCCGTTACCTTTTCCATTCTGACTATTTCTGCGGCATTGTGCTATCCTTTGTATGACCGCTTCTGGGTCAAATCACTTCTCCTTCACCCATTGTGTGTCTGGGGGAGAAGGGGTACAGCCATGCTTCAGTAATAATTTCTTTATTGTCATCCTGCTGACTATACCAGTTTAATGTCAAGAAGGAGCAGAAAGTCAAACTAGGCAGATGATGTAACCGAAAATAATATTTATTCTAATAAAAAGTGTTTGGTACTCCGGCGAACATTAGTAAACCACAGGCTCAGGATGACAACAGAAATTTAATACTGCATAGCTAACTTAAGAATTCTTAAGCTTCAGAAGATGACTCAAAATGTGCAATCACTCTTCTGATAAGGTGAGGGCTCTCAACCTTGAGGAGTTACCTTGGGCAGTGTCCCAACCCAAGGGGAGAGTCCCTAACTGAAGACCCTCTGCTCTGAGGAAGACCAACTCAATTTGCCCCCTGGTGGGACTCCATTCATACCCTAGTCAAATCTGCCCTGTGGCCATATATGGTCATGTCCTGTTCCTGTTGGCCAAAGGCTCTATCTACCTGCAACAGTGTACAGGACAACAGCCACAATAGGGCAGTAAGGGTGTGAAAAGTGAAGGTAGCAAAAGGTAGCAAAGGCCGGGTTTTTAACAGGGCAGGTGCATCTGCCACAGTACCTTAATGACACATGTGAAGAGATAAAGACAGGCAAACTTTATTTCTGGTCCAGAAGTTGGAGAGAATTGCTGAGAACTATGAACAGATGTAAACTCTTCCTTCTCCTCTGCCTCTAACTGGTAACTTATGGCAGAATTTTCTATGAGAGATCGCCTTCTTAACTTGCAGCTTTTGCAAATTTACTTAGGTATCTAATTCTCCAATAGCATTGTGTAACTCTTCAGCTGTGGAATCCACAATGCAGTAGGCCACAAATATAGTTATTTAATCAGTATTGCAACACATACATCATTTTGAGGATGTAGGTGTAAAGAGCTTGCTGCAAGCCACCAGGACATTTGTGGCAGAGGTGGAAGATTACTTCAGCTGTTTAGGCTGAAGCCCCATTAGACCAAGGTGAAAAGAGTTTCTGTGACATTTCATGCACAGAAAAATAAGAAAGTAATGAGCTATATCATAGGATCATAGAATGGTTTGGGTTGGAAGGGACCTTCAAAGATCATCTAGTTCCAAACCCCCTGCCATGGGCAGGGATACCTTCCACTACACCAGGCTGCTCAAAGCCCTGTTCAGCCTGGCCTCAAACACTTCCAGGGATGGAACATCCACAATTTCTCTGGGCAGCATGTTCTGGTGTCTCAGCACTGTCATCATAAAAAAATTTCTTCCTTATATCCAGGCTAAATCTAACCTTTTTCAGTTTAAAACCATTTGCCCTTGTCCTATCACTAAAGGCCCTGGTAAAACTCTCTCCATCTTTCTTATAAGCCCCCTTTAAGTATTGAAAGGCTGCAGTGAGGTCTCCCTGGAGCCTTCTCTTCTCCGGGCTGAAGAACCCCAACTCTCTCAGCCTTTCTTCATAGGAGAGATGTTTCAGCCCCCTGATCATTTTTGTGGCCCTTCTCTGGACCTGCTCTAACAGGTCCGTGTCTGTCTTGTGCTGGGGGCCCTGGAGCTGGATGCAGTACTCCAGGTGAGGTCTTGTGAAAGTGGAGTAGAGGGGCAGAATAACCTCCCTCAACCTGCTGGCCATGCTTCTCCTATGTTACGGTTCAATTAGAGAACAAAAGATCTTGATGGAAAAAATAACAATGGGAGTTAGACTGGGTAGCTTTCAGTTCAGAAGGGCTTAATGTTGATGTTACTGGCCTCACCATAAAGTGAAAGAAGCTTATGTCATACAAAAGGAAACAGAATTGATTAGAAATCTCTAACAGTATTAAGATGTTAAATTAAATAAAGTAAAAGCACAATACGAGCAATTGAATCCAGTGTAGTCAAATTACATTTGCTATATCTTTTTAGAATCTTATTCAACATGGAAGAAGGAACCCTCTGATTAATAAATAAGTTGCACCACTAACTGAGAGCCAGCAATCAATTAGAGGTCTAAAAGAATCATAAACAATTTAACAAAGTTTTGGATATTTTAATTGCTTGTGCTTCTCTTTTATAATCACTTTCAAACATAATTTCTCTTTTTCCAAGTGTCTGAGCATTGTGTACATTCTCCTGGGAAATCTGAAACCAAATTAAATTTTCAATTATAAATACAAACATCTGTGTCAGAAACTTTTAAATTATATGATAATAAAAGACTTAGAATTTATTGTTCATGTCTTTTTGTGTCTAAAAAACCAAACCAGATACTCTTTACAAGCTTTCCCCCATCTTATCCAGCAAAGAACTTTGCATATTAATTGATTCTTGTATGCTGAAAATAAAATTACTAGTAAAAGTGATATTTTCAAATATAAACGTGATTGCCTCTAAATATTCCAAACAAGATAAAATACCAGCTACCTAGTTTCATCCCTCCTAGGGAACTTTATTTAACATCTATACCTAGTCTTAACAAACATCTGCATCATCAAAACAGTTTGGTTTTGAAAAGAGTCATAGGGCTCAGATTTTAAATAGAATAAGCAAAATAACTTGTGCAGCATCAAGACAATTTATAGAGAAAAGGAAATTAGAATTTTTTCTTCTAGTAAAGAAAATGTGGAGGGGCAGTTAGAATAAAAGCTATTCAATGCCTGGACACAATAATGGCAGGAAATCAGCATCTTTCCAGTTGTCTTATTCTATCTACATCTTATTTTATTTACAACTTCCCAGTTTTTATCTACAATTCAGATAAAATGTATAATTTTTTTTTTTGAACGAAAATAGCATGGAAAAAAAGTGTGGCTAAGGGTGTAAAAATAAGGACTGCCTGGAGCTGATGGTTATCCTATACCCTTTTCTTTCATGAATATTTCCGACTTGCAAAGTAGCATCATATGGATGAAAAGGTTCCTTTAGCACAGCTTTGTGGTGGTATTTGACATTTAGCAAAAGAAATCAGTCTGTTACTGACCTGCTAGAATTCAATAGATAACAACAAAAAAAGGAGGTGATGGGAATGAAAAAAAATAATTACAACTTAAAGATCCAAAATTCTTACAGATGCAATTTCCTAAAAGTGGACACCTGGTGGTCAGTACCGCATCCAACCACATTGTTGTGGAAAGTAGATATCATATAGCCCAGTGAAGTAAGAAGACTGAAATTTTGCATCCAGGTACAAATAGTCTATTTGTCTATGAATAATTGGAGTCTGTGTACCATGCTCTCCTGCATACAATTTACATGACACAATTTACTTTTTTTCAAATGTAATGGAGTAAATGGCATTCTGAAATTTACTTAAAACTAAAGAAAAACTAAGAAACACATAACATTTCAAGAATTAATTAAACTCTTCTGTGCATAAAGTAACATAATTTGTTCAAAGTGAAACAATTTCCAGATAGTGCCTTTCATTTTGCCAATGGAAAAACAAACAAACAAACAAACAAGTTATTTAAACAACTTGAGTTATAGCATTGCATCTGCACTGCAATCTGTCCAAGACATTTTTGATTTTTTTGGAAGTGTAAGTCTAAAATACATCATTTGGGATAGGTAGCTTTCATTTAAAAGTTACATCTGAAAATGTTTTTGCAGAGATGTAATCAAAAGACTTTTGTCAGGACCCTCAAACATTGGGCAGAACAATGTAGGCCCAAAAATGATTCTGGTTGCCATAGACAGCTTCTACTTCTCAGCGTCACTGTGGCCCCCATGCAGTATTTGAGATCACTTGACAAACATGAAACTAGATCTCTAATTGTTCATATGATAATGGTAATGAACATGCATATTACGTGTTGCCATGCATACCATTATGTGACTGTGAACTTCTAATTTAGCAGGAATACCTGCATTTAAGCTATATGATTTTGATGTGCTTTGCATTGCATTACAAGGACAAGTCATTAAGCTCTGATTTAGCCTTCCAGTTCACTGACTATGCTGAGACATTTGTTCTGCCATAATGCATATCAAAATCATAGAATAGCATTACCACCGATACCATGATTTAACGCTGACTGAGAAGGGATCATTGGAACTGGCACAGAGGAATGCTTGTACGGATACTGGCGTTAGCAGGCAGCTAGGAAAATACTGGCTGAGGAGATTTGCAGAGTAGCTCTTACATGTACAGAAAGTACTTAACCACATCTTACATTGAAGTATAAGACAGACATAAATCCTATTCTACTTTCTTTTTTTTCCAGAACAAGAGGATACGTTCATTTAAATGAGATGAAACACAGTCATAGCTCCTGCTAGAACTTCTTAAGATCATGTGTGAGAAGCAATTTAAATACAGACATTACCATAGCATGTTGTTAACATAACATGTGTCAGCTCCATCTCTGTTCCTGTGAGCTATGAAGGCCTATATAGTCATGGAGGGTGGGTTACTTGCAGATTCCTTTCTGAAAGTGCTTGCTAGTTGCCATGTTGAGTATGTAGGGTTATACAAGGTCCTGTGAGTCTGGAAGCGTATGCTCCAGATAGTTCTGTTGCTGTGATTATGGGCTTTAAGTCTGCATAATTAGCATGCTCTTGAATAAAATCTTGTGCTATGTTTATGAGACAGAAAGCTACAGCCATAATTGCCTTGTATTATCCCTTAGCAATATCTATACACCAAGTTCAGAGCCTTAGCCATGCCTGAAAAATGGAAGATAATACTAAAATAATTAGCCCCCTGATCTTGCATTAAACAGCGTATCTTGAAAGCAGCTCATGACCTGCTCCTTTCCTTACATGTATTCCAGTAACTAACAAATCAAACTTAATGCCATTGTGGAAAAAAATTAGGTATCGTCTTTCTGCTCATGATACCTTTGTAAAGGTGGTAGGTGAAGATGAGTAGCAGAGGAGAATGGAATCTCTGCAGGGTAATTACCCTCTCCTTTGCTAAAGAAGTGCTCTATTTTCAAGTCTACATCATTATTTCCTGCATTACCTACATCAGTTGGAATGGTTTTATACTTTCACCATAGTCTTTTTTCATCTGTCATTTATTGCCAGATCATATCAGAATGCTAATAAAGATAATAATGACAAAAATATCTTAAAAAAGAAAAATTTGATTACCATCATCCGTGTTAAGATTTCTCTAATACTATTTCTGCATAATAAATACAAGTAAATAAAACAGTCCAGGGACTTTCCTGTGCGTCCAAGACTAGGTAGCATGATCCAGGTTGTGTCCATATGGCTAAGGTTTCTTCCCTCTCAGAGCAGAGTGTCAGGGTTCAAATTCCTGAGAATTTGAGAATTTTCCTGAGAAAAGCCTGTGACCTGTGCAGTTTCCCGGGCGTTGTCTTATACCCACACTGCAAAGTGCTTGCAACTGTTTCTAGCTGGGTAAATGACTGGAGGTCTTTGTGGCTACTTACTAGCTCCTAGCACACAATGCATGCCATATGTTAGGGCATAAGAAATGCAGGAGGAAAGCCTGGGAACTGAGCTGGGTAGAGGGACTGAGACCTGTCATTGGCTGGTTCTGATTGCCTGCAGGAATGATTGCTTGATATTCTCAGAGACAGACTTATCCCATTGCAGAAGGAATCCTGACAGTTTTCTAGCATGAAAGCACTGTAGGCAATGGAGTGAGAGGACAAGAAAAATAAGATCCAAACTGACAATATAGGAAAACCCACAAGTAGAAATAGACAATGAAGTCATATGTAGGGTGAGAGCTGCTTCTTTTCTTCATATGCTTATGTTTCTGTCTCAAAAACTGTAAACAAACTGGTGTTTCATGAATGGAAGTGCATAAATGGCCAACAAAACACATCCAACTCCTTTCATGTTTGGAATTTATTCAACATTTAAAAGTGATAAAACCACTGTGGGCTTGAGCTTACAAAGCTTCAGAGGGACATCTCCATGATTGCAAATGGCTGTTCAGATCTCATAACTAATGCTTTTCTCAGCAGTATATGGACTTCTATCCAGGATGCTTTATTCATGCTCTTTTTAAATTCTTTTTAAATTTAGAAAGAGAAAATTGCTCTCCAGCTTCTGTTCCATCTTCTTACCTATTTGCTGCTAAATAACATTCCAAAAGATTTGGAGGTTGGTTAGTCACCTTTGTAAAACATGCAAGTATCTATTACTCATGTTGTGCTAAAGTCACCCGGGCATCACTTTTCCTTTTTGATCTACTACCACTATTGATTATAAAATGTAATTTCATGACCACCTTGAGAGGTCTTTACCAAGTTGCTTTACTGCTTAATTTCTTCCTCCTCCAATGTTCTAATTTTGCTGTAGTTAACAGATTGACTTCAGTCTGAGTCTAATTTTGAATGTACTGTGATACAGGGACAAGTCTTTCTGTGATATATATGCTCTCCTCCAGGAAGTGAACTGTGATCACAAACCATCTCTGAAGTAAGGTTGCAACCAGACTCTTTCTGAGACACAGGCAGGCACTACAGCAGGTGATGACATCTGAACATCTCTCAGTGCTGAGACCAAAAAATGTCCTTCTCTGAGCTTGGTAAGCATTATCACTAAAACCTTTGAACAGACAATCAGTAAGGCCTGAAAAGCTGTGGGTGGAGGATGTAGAGATCTCTTTCCTATCCTACTCTTCAACTGATTTAATATTACTAGAGACTTTCCTCTCTAGTGGAAGTTGCTGCACAATATGAAAACAAAGAATTATGACCCCATTCCAGGGCAGTATTGCTCTAAGCCATGAAACCCTTTATTACAGATTAACTCCTCACCTGGTTTCCTTCCAGACACCTCATCCAGTTCCACACTGACAGTTCACATTCAGCAGCTCTCTCCCAGTCCTTTTCTCTGCTCTCTAGAGGTAGGGGAAATCCATCTGCAGGTAATACTGTGGCGATTTCCAGGAACAACAAAAGGAGAGGATGCATATATGGTATGAAGATTTGTTTCAGAAATACTGAAAATGGACTGCTGAGGAGGTTCAAATAGTATTTGATTCACTTAAATAAAGAATAAACTGGACTCCACAGTTACAGTCTCACTGGGTGAGGAGTCTGTCCATCCAGCTATGTCTCTACTGACTTTTTAAAGAGTTAAACAGACTGATTCATATTACAGAGTATTAAAACCAAAAATAACAGCAAAATCCTAAAAAACCC
>VZTL01042366.1:0-11294 GCA_013400535.1 Scopus umbretta | reverse complement strand
TAAAAAGGGAGCATTTTTACCTGCAAAGACCACTGGGTCCATCCTGATCTGCACGACTGGACTGCATTGACCGAGGAGACTTCAGATCTTATCTCCATAGTAAGGCTAAAGGAGGCTGTAAACTCTTACATTGTATCAAGCAGCTCCGGGCCTGACTCTGACCTTAACTATGTCTAACTGAGCATTACTTGGAAATAATTACTATATTAACAAATAAATAACACTACGTGTGACGTGTTTGTATAAAGGGTGTGTTTTAAGATGGCATGGGCTCAGTTAATGAAGGGGTTTATGTTAGGTGGGGAGCAGAAAACAGCACAAGAGCTTCAGATAGCCATCAATTTGATAGCACACAGAGGCAGTGAAAAAGTCCCTAATTTTCTCCAGTATACCATCTGTGACCACCTATGGATATCACCATGCCAAAAAGGAAGGCATAGGTCCTCAACTTGCAAATAATAATTCCAAAAAGGCAAAAAAATCAGAGAACAAGAATTTCTGTAGGGAGTAATAGGGATGTCCTTTACAAGGCAGGGGACAACAGGTCTTTGCCAAGGAATAGCAAGCTTTTAGGTGGTGCGTGCTTCTGCGCAGGCTGTCAACAACTGAAAACAAAAAGCCTTTCTTATCATACTGTGTTCCCATTCTTTCTACTTATCTTCTGCTCTGGACGGCCATCTGAGCCCTCTAGTCAACATGGAACACCAAGTCCTAAAAGAAAGAGCCATAAACACCAAACCCACTTGTACCTGGTAAGGATTAGCATGATACACCAAGGATGCCTGGGAATAGTGCACTGATCCACAGTAGAGGAGTGAAGGGATGAGCCTTCAGACTTTAAGGGGATGATTTCAGACCTAGAAAGCACCTGAGATACAGCAAGATGTACCGTGGAATCATCATCAGTGATGATGATCAGTGGAATCATTTGAATCATTTACCCCGAAGTGACTAGTTACTTGGGTGGAAGCAAAGTTAGACTCCTGTCTAGTGATCTCAGATTCTGCAACAGCGCATACAAAAGCTGAACAGGCATTTCTGTCCCCCTCCACACCAGCCTGGTACTCTAGTTACATGTGTTTGTCTAAAACAGACAAAATACTAACTATAATAAAACATTTCACTGTTATTATAAAACTCAACTGCATTAACAGGGGAACTTTTTGCACTTCAGCTTCTTCATCCATGGGACAGGTGCTGTTTTTACATCACCAAGCATGTTCTACAGCTTGCAAGACCAGGCACTTTGTACGTTGCAACCATGTAGTATTTCAGAATTCCTTTACATCTTTATATTTTTCTGTATCAACACAGATGTTGCTTCCTTCAAAAGGTCATCTTCAGTTTAAGCCTAAAACTTAGGCTGAGTTAAAAGGGCACTTTAAATTTAATGGTAACATCTGAAAACAAAACATTACAGTATAATCTGCCATTCATTTTGTTTTGGATCCTTCACTCCTGAAATGCCTGCAGTTAAAATCTACAGTGAGAAAAAAGTTAAAACTGCAGGCCTGTCTATAGAAAGTAATGGGGAGATCCCCTGCTAGTGCTGGCCAAGTTGGTATGCCCACTTAGTGTAATGCAACGGCATATACAGATACTAGCTGGCATCCCGAAAAGCAGCACTGCTGTGTTTGCATGGTGTCACATCTCAGCTAACATCCCTGCTTCTGGTGGTTCCAGGTCCAGAACTAAATCAGTCACAGACAGCTTGTGCCGCACCAAGTTGACATAACCCAAGGCAATTTCCACATTGCATAAAATGGAAGGGCAAGCAAAGGGAAAAAAGTTACCTCTTTCTCTTTTTACGGTCTCTTTCTTTTATTTAAAGGCGTCATTACTAGTACAGCTAGGGAAATTTTGTTCTTGCAAATGCAAATGAAATAGGCTTGATTGATGATTCAAGTGTTTTGATTGTCAGTAAACACTTCCCTTACCTTCATGTGCGATTTGAGATTGTCCTTGCGTGCACAGCGAAATGGACAGAGTGGACACTGATGACTTTTCAAACCTGTGTGAATCACCATGTGCCGTTTCCAGTAACTCTTCCTCTTGATAACCAAACCACAGATCGGACACTGGAAAGGTTTTCCTCCTTCTTCTTCGGAGGCTTAGCAGAAGGGGGAACAAAAAGAGAGGATCCTTTACAGCCACTTGTTGAATACTTTCCCCTTGTAAACATACTCAAGATACCATTTTTCAATGCTAGAATTTCATCTGCGAAGAGACACATCAGTTAAACAACAGCATGCACCAGAAATTTCAGTTCCTCCCCCCTGCATATCCCTTTTCCCCTTAATCTAGTTATTCTCCCTCTAAGAAAGGTCACCATAATTTATAAAGGTTAATGTCCCAAACATCCTTTGGCTAATCAGTAGGGGATGCTACTCTATCTCACCTGGTCCTAATGTTCCTTACAATTAAACTGAACTGAGATGGATGTCTCTCATAATCATCACTTCGCAGCTTCATTTCCTATCAAAGGCCAGCGGTAGTAGGGTATGGAAAATATGCTTAACTGCTAAAAAATGATCAATTTCCATATCTGATTGTTAGCCAGCAGGGGAGCAGGATATAAAGCATGGAACAATCTACAATGTAACTGAAAAGCATGCTGGTATTGCATATCAGATATATTTAACTCCAGAACTGAGTGACTTCAGAACCCCTGCTGTTGAACTTGTTTAGTTATGGCTTGAGCAGATGCTCCTGCAACTTCAGTCATCAGGGGTCTTTGGGTCGTGGGTTTCCTCCTGCTCCTTTAGTTGCCAGGGCTTTAAATCTACTGCCTTCCTAAAAGCTTGCACTCTGCTTTACTGCCCAATTCACCTAAGAAAAGAAAAGGATTTTGTGGCATTTATCAGGCAAATATGGTTAGTCTGCTGACTGTGGAACCATCTCAAGGTTGAAGGAAAGAGAAATTCCTACTGCTGACTTTACACAACTAACTGTCCATTCATCCTCGCACTATGATTTCCTCTGCTTATTATAAAGAAAGGCCTAGTATTACTGTGGAACTGGAAGCCTTTTCCCTCACTGTAAAAGACTATTTTCAAATATCCAGAGTTCAGCAATATGCATCCTGCTATTTGGAATTTCTCTCAGAATATTTAATCTCATTAGTATCAGTTATTTCCTACCAATAAGGATATAGCAAACATAAAATTCCCTCGATGAGGAACTAAATGATAAAAACCTCCAGAAAGATTTGTCATATCCTACAATATAATTCTTGCTACTAGGTAGGAAACAAAAACACTGTAATTCAACTGATTAGGTAGTCATTACGTAAGTACAAAAAAGGACACATTGTCAAAGCCTGCACTTCTGCGAGTTCAGAAATTCTCCTTGTGAAATATTCTATCATGCTCAACATATTATTAAATTGTTCCCCTCTCTGCACCTCTAAAGAGTAAGCCAAAGCCAATCCTATAATTGCTTGTGTTTCAGTTTTTAAATATCTTTACTCACTTCTTCACAAAAGGCAGCAGAAAGACAAACCACAGAAAAAAAAATATTGGTAGCATTTTTACCTATCATTTCTCTTCCTTCTATCATATCTCTTCTCCAGCCTCTGATTATCATCACAGAGGATCCAGAAGAGAAATGTGTAACAAGCTATTACCTGCTTTCCACCCCATTAAAAATAAATCTGCAAACAAGATGGATCAATAGTAATTTAGCACATTACAAAATATGCAAAGAACTGGACTGGATGCATGTGATTTCACCAATAACAGTGACGATTAATGGCACATGGGAATTATGTCAATGCTCTCCAAAGCTGAACCATGCTAGCTCTTTACGCTACTACATAAGCCTCAGCATAAGAAAAAAAAAAAAACAAAACATAGGCTTCAGCTGTCCTTCATTTATATTGATGTCTATTTTATGTCACATGGTGTCAATTCCTTGCAAAGAGTGACTCCAGTGAGGAAAGAATCAGCCAGTGCTTCCCAAAGAAGCTTCAGGAACAAAACTGCAAGCACTGAAGGCAGAAAGTTACACCAAACAAGCATTCAATCAGTAAAGGAAGGGTCTGCCACCCACACTCTTTCAAAAACGCCATCAGAACTTTAACAGAGAGTCTAGGCTTCCTTTTAAATTTCATCCCAAACACATGAGCATTTTATAAAATTGGCAATATTAACAGATTGATAGAAAAGTCAGTCTTCTCTGTACTGCTTTGCTACAACCTATGCAAGCAATGATTAGGTCCACCAAACCTGAGATGCAGTTTCAGAGGTGACTACGCTCCGATAAGCCATGGCTCCAGCTTATTGCCTCTAATAATTCTGAGCAAATAGCTCAACATGGTGGACAAAAGAGCAGCAGGCATACTCTTGTTATTAACATATTCCTCTTTAAATAGCCTCCCTCTTTGCTGTTCCTTACTTGTCGACATCTAATTAATCTCACTGAGTATTGATCTCATAACCAAAGCTAGATGTTGCTGGTGGGTAAGTGAATCAGATTTGTAACAACAAAGCAAACTCATCAGTGCCTTAAATGTTCAAAGTATGAGAGGGGAAAAAAAACACCTCTCAAGCGATACCTACTGAAAAAAGATGTCTCTCTCTGGGAACAAGAGAAAAAAAAACATGTCTCAAGGAGCAATCAGACACACACAAAAAGATAAAACATTATAGAATGAAATACTATTTTTTGCTTTTAATGCCATAAGGTTGCACGTGCAAAAGGAATCAGGAACATGCGACATTTATTTTCATGGCAAATATACACACTCAGCTGCCCTACTCAACTTTTACAGAACTGAAGTCTTCAATCAAAGGTCACTAAACAGCGACCTCTTTTTGCAAGCTGCATTCCTCCATGGCTGAAGGAATCAAAGAGTCTGGTTGCCCATAATCAACATCCAGATACGCTAACCAACAGCTTGCTTTTTATTTTCAGTTGGTTAATGATTTAGAAAGGAAAAACTTAATAGCATATCAGAAAATGGACTTAAAGAACTTTTGTTATGAACATTGCACTATAAAGTTTGCTTGGATGCCAACTGGCATTGGCCCAGTGCATATGAACTGAAAGGAAACACCCTTCCTCTTGGGATACTAGTCCCATATATTATAAAAAATGAATAGCTGTTCCTTGGTTACCAAGGACCTGAGGCAATCAGCCCCCATTGTTATCTTTTCGCAGCACAGTATGCCTGGGCCTTCAGCAATGAGAATAGTTGCTAGGAATTTGCTGCATCAGAGCTAGTTTATAAACCGCTGGTACTACCAGCACACTTGCGTGCCGGTACAGAGCGCTCCCCTAGTATAAGCTGCACAGACAAACCCCACAGTTTGTTGGTCAAACGCAGAACCTGGATTTTACTACAACCATTTACTTTTCCTCAGTAAAAACTTACGGTGTGGACAGCTTTTTCTCTAGCAGGAAACAAATTAATAACTTCAAATAAATTTTAACCTTGCTCCTTCTTTATACATTGCTGCCTTTCTTATATGAAGGCCCATCTTCATGGGGAAAGTTACATTAAATTAATGCCCACAGTCACACTGGTGTAGCCAGCGTGGGTACTCCTATTCCCACATGAAAGGGCCTTTTCTTGGTTAAGCTTATGTTACTCCAAAAAGAACGTCATCTAAACAAATGAAAACCTTAGGCCAGACGCACGCCAAGAATAGTTTGCCACTTTAATTGCCTTGGCAAAACACACCAGCAAAACATTTGTAGAACACATGTAACTCAGAGCAAAAAAATGGTACTGGCTGCACCTCATGGCATCCCTCCCCCTCCTCTTCCAAGGGAGGAATGAGCACTGCTGTCCATCCAGTAGCTTCTGCCCGATGAGTTTTTACCAAGAGCTACACAGGGACACATCAGACCTCGTAATATCCCTAAACAAAAAGGCTAGGTCAGAAAGACGGCAGTGCAATTATACAGCTTCCATGTCAGGCTTCATGTCTGTACACTGGCTTGCTACGTCTGTACAGTCAAGCTAGTGTTCCTGATAAAACAGCCTGATAAAGCTCTAATATGCTGAACCGCTTTGTGCATCTTGTGAAGGTAGCTGACATGCTTCCTTCCCCTCTGCACCAGAATGCCACTCCAGGGAGAACACTGATGACACCTGAAGCTGTATGTTCTACCAGAAATATGAATCCATGATGTGAACTTTTTATAGAAAGAGATGAAAGAAACCTTATTTTTTTATTTCGAAGGTGGATCATTTAAATTTCCCTGCATGGCTTCCCAGTTCTTGAAAGCTTTTGTTACCAAGACTGTTTCTTCTTATTCCCTATAAGCCTGATTCCTTGGCTGCCTACAGCTGGAACTGGTGGAGGGAAGTCAGAAGTGTAAAATGGTTCTTGTTGAGGAAATTAGAGAAATGCAGCTCGTTTTTCTTTTTTTTTTTTTTTAAACAACAAAGGATTGTAAGATACCGAACTGCTGCAAAAAATTTTAATGAAAAGTGGCAACATAATAATATACTCTGGTAAATTAGGACAGGGTAGTAAGTGATTATACAAAAGTCCATTTGTGACAGAGACAGCAGGAGGGAGAATTCTCCCTTGTCCAATATTTCAAAAGCACTAGTTTTGTACATGCTCACTGATACTGTGAGCTCCCTAACCAGCACTCTTTGATCTTCTCCATTAAATATTTTTTGTGGACTTATTCTGAACTTGGTAAGAGGGGGAAATACCATTGTATGGAATTAAAAAAAAAAGTACTGAACTGTACACTCATATCAAATATGGAAACTCATATCAAATATGGAAACATTTGTGACAGTTTGGTCTTCAAGTGGTATTTTAAAAAGCTTTTGTGTTGTTTACCTAAAGTACCGATTTCTTATTCTCATAATACATGGAATCAAACCAAATCCAGACCCATTGAAGAGACGTTATATAAGCCTATAGCAAGACAAATATATTCTACTTAGTGGCCCAAACCATATCCATACCTGTACTAGTGGGTTTGGATGCTCTTCCCTTAGGGACGGGCAGTAACAGCAATTCCAAAGACTGTGGTGGAGTTGCTTTCTCTTGCTTCATCTCTGAAAGCTGCAGGGGATCCTCAGCAACCAGCGTTTTCTTCTTCTCAGCCAACAGGGTGCCTGCAGCCCTTGCAGCAACCTCCTTGAGAAGGGCAGCTGAAGAGGTCATGGAAGCCAGAGAAAGGAAAGAACTAGCCGGAGGCGGGTGCTCCTGCCCAGGAGTCATGCTTCTTTCACTCACTTTCTTAGATAAAGCTGCTAATGTGGAGCTGGCTGACTGAGAACTAAAAGGTGAGGAAAAAGATTCAAATCTTATAGTGTCTTCAGTCCTTGAAAGAGATTTGTCCTGCAGAACAGCATTGGCTGCGGCTTTCAGTTTCAGGATAGCTGAATCAGGGGACAAACCACAGGTGGTGGTTGAATTTGGCAACCACTTACCTTGATTCCATATAAAGTGACTACTCGCATTGTATTGGCCACTTTGTTCCTGTTTCTCAGCAAGCTTTCTGGCGAGAACACTTAGCTGCTGGGCATGATGAGCAGGTGGAGAGAAGGATAGATTTGAGCCAAGATTTACGGGGGACTCAACTCTGCCATTGACTGTAACAGCAGCATCCAGCTTGAGGGAGCCAGCCTCCAGTAGCCGCCTCAGGTTACTACTCAGTGGCTTATTTGGACCAGGAGGTTCTTCTTCACACAGAGATGACACATCAGGAGAAAGGTGCTCTTTGCTCTGTAATGTGTCTCTTAGTGCCTCACTTTCAATGGATCCCAGCTCCGCTGTGTTGCTGCTAGGAGTTGCACTTCCCAAAGAAGTATCTGGGGAAGTGGACTGCTCTTGGATTCTGTCCTCAAGAGACAACTTAAAGTTCTCCTGGACTTCTCCATAAGATGCTTCTGAAGGAGTTTCTGAAGAATTTCCAAACCAGTGTTCTTCCTCACTGAGTTCACCTTCCACTTCTTCCTGTCTGCTACCATCTGTGTGGAACCAAGAACAGTATTATTCCCAAATCAGCATAAAATAACTTCTCAGCATGAAGTATGCCTGGCCTCTTCAGACCCTCCTGAATAGTCACCTAACATCCCCCTAAAGTGCACGGACTCACCGTCAGCCTGGATAGAGTGACCAGGAAAAAGTTTTTTGAAAATGAGTAAGTCCTTCTTTGAAGACAAAATCATGACAAGCCTGTCATCTTTCAGTCAGCGTAACTAAAACAGCAACAACTGCAACAATACAAATATACATTCATATACTGCAACTACTTCATTACCAGTATAGTCTGTACATCCTGCAAATATTATGAACTCTGTGGTATTGTTGTGGTTTAACCCGACAGGCAGTTAAACACCACACAGCCATTCACTCACTCTCACCCTCCCCGGTGGGATGGGGGAGACAATAGGAAAAAAAAAACCACAGTAAAACTTGTGGGTTGAGATAAAGAAAGTTTAATAGGACAGAAAAGGAAGGGAAAATAATAATAATAATATACAAAAACAAGTGGTGTACAATGCAATTGCTCACCAGCCGCTGACCAATACCCAGCCCATCCCCTAACACCGATTGCTGCCTCCCCCAGCCAACTCCCCCCAGTTTCTATACTGAGCGTGACGCCGTATGGTATGGAATAGCCCTGTGGCCAGGTTTGGTCAGCTATCCTGGCTATGCCCCCTCCCAGCTCCTTCTGCACCCGGCAGAGCATGGGGAGCTGAAAACGTCCTTGACTAGTAAAAACACTACTGAGCGACAACTAAAACATCAGTGTGTTATCAACGTTATTCTCATACTAAATCCAAAACACAGCACTATAGCAGCTACTAGGAAGAAAATTAACTCTATCTGAATGAGGACAGGTATAAAGCGGGGATTTAACAGGCCCAGAAATTACTGGATACTCGTGCCTTTATACAGCTAGCAGGGGCATGCCTTCAAAAGCAGATCAGGTGTGTAGCTACTCAATGTAGTTTCTTCCAGTGACTTTAAATCTTAGCCCAGTCCTGCAGTGACCCCTATCTAAAATAAAATAAAATAAAATAAAATAAAATAAAATAAAATAAAATTTGAACCAATAATATACAACTCATTCCTGAATAGCGGAAATGGCTAATACATGAGTGCAGGCTAAAGTTCTCATCTCTCCAACTATTAGGGAAAGGAATATCATACACACAAAACTAATCTTCGGGTCTTTTCTTCTTATACAGACACAACTTGCTTGCCATTTGCTTGTCACTTTTCATTAATGTTGAAGTTTTAAAGACCATCCTAAACTGAACTTAGTTTAGCTGAAAAGAAAAGAGAAAAACTAAAAAAAAGTGTTGGTCTCAATGCAGTCAGTTACATTTTCTTCTCTCCAGCAACGGCGACACATCTAGTCTCTCCTGAGACCTAACTGACAGTGTTTAAAGCACTGTGACCCTGGATTGCTCTTCTTCCTAATAGGTATTCAAAGTCATACAGACATGACCAAGACTTTTTCTGCAGATCTTGCTGGCCAATCAGAACGTGGTTAAGAACAGCAGCAATGCTAGAATTAAATTCATGTTATCTTCTCTTGCCAGATACCTCTCACGTTTCTTGCTTTTAGACTCAATGTCCCAAGCTAGAAAAGAATCTTTGTAATCATACTACAGCAAAACAAAAGGACTTTATATAACCCTCCACTGACATTCTGGAAATAAGGCTGCATGATATGTATTGTATCTATAATCATGTATTATTCCCAGATTCCCTATTTAATTCCAGCAAATTACAAAACTTGAAGAGAAGTTGATGAATAAAAACTTAGATTTATATTATCGCTTTGATCCAATGAATTTAAGGAGGAAAAATCCAGCCAAATGCATCATGAGTGTAGAGGTACCAACATGCTCTCTGAAAACAAAGATATTTTTTTTAATGTTATACAGAATATGAGGAACAGTCTCTCATAGTAAGTTCCTTTTACTCAAAATCCTTTGGAAGAAAATTCACCAATGTTTTAAGAGCCCACAATAAAACCACTCAGTTAACTTAGATTAGTAATTCAAGCAGAAGAGGGCTAGCATCCTTCCTATTCAAAACAAACAAAACCCAAGCAAAACCCAAAGCACTTACCTAAAATTATTTTGATATTACCCATGTTAACATCACAAACACAGCAAGATTAACAATAACATGCATATAAAGCCCAATACAACGCACACACAAATAAAGAAGACAGATTCTAATCAGTTGAGCCAGCACTTATGCAGGTTAAAGGAGAGCTGAATGCATTCCCTTTTCATCCTGTGAACATTAAAAAGTAACTTGAGGCACGTCTGTACAGTTGGGTGCACTCAGATGAGAGATGCGTCCACTCATCCCAGATGCAAGCAAGTTCTAGACTGGAAGCCAAAAAATATCTTACTTGCACTTTGCCTGAACTGATACACCAAGAGCAGGGCACGTCCTCTGGGACACAGCCTAGAGTTGACACCACTACACAGCTCCTGAGCCAGAGCTAGCCTGCATCCTACCACTTACATCCATATATCTGCTTACGTCTGTCTTGTGTTAAAACAACTCCTCCTCTCCCCTGCAAACCCTACTCTCTCTGTGTCTCTGCTCCCCATTCATAAATAGGGAGGAGAATTGCATTTCCCTTCACTCAGAAAGTAATAAAAAAATTACAGTTTGAGACAGTTAAGTGTAAAAGGTTACAAGAGGAAGTGGGTTTCTATTTTAGAGAAATCTCCAGCTTACTAACCCCCCAAATTTCTCTGTTCCTTGAGTGTACCTCAATTTCTTAATGTTGGTATGTTTCCTAGTCACAACCAGCCTTTAAAATACCAGTTAAATAACACTGTTTTACAAATTTCTCAATCTTGTTCATCCTACTTGCACTGGAAATGAATTATTGCTTCTCACCTGCAACCATAAAAGCAATGTCCCGCATGTATTTTCACTGTCTATCCATCCTCTCTAAAGCTGACATCTTAGGGAGCACTCACAGTAGCTGAGGAACAGAACACTGGTATTTGAAGTTGATGGTAAGGATGGGGGGTAAGGAACTACATCTGCTATGGCACAGCTGCAATACAGCTTGCTTCGACAATAAAACAGCTATTCTATGCCTGGAGCCAAAAAAATAAGGTAGCAATAGCAGGAGAGATAGCAACAGGACATGGATTGCCTTTCTTTTCCCAAACATGCACGTTCTCCATTGGTCTTGCCTGTATGAAGAGCAGCCACCAACATTTTATTGACAGGGAGCAGCAGGAGTGCAGTACTCTTCATTTAAAGGTTTGCTACCAAGTCCAGAATTTCCCTCCTCTTTGGGTAATGCAGTGAGAGCTCCCCCTCCTG
>VZTL01042365.1:6180-31190 GCA_013400535.1 Scopus umbretta | reverse complement strand
TTTGTTTGGGGTTTTTTTAATAAGGCAGTTCTACTCTGTAGAATTATCCTTTGAAAGCTGGTAAGTTTGCAATTTCACAAAGGCCCGCATTTTGTTTTGCAGACAGTTAAGGACCTAAAAGCATATTCCAGGTGCAAGTTGGTTATGGAAAGTTTTGAATTGTTCATCTTCACACAATTACCTTACAGGACATAAAATGAAAATACATACTGATGTAATAAAACTTAGAAGAATAACTTCCTGGACAAACATGCCCCAGGGCAGGACCCTCAGTAGTTCCTGAGAGGCTTGAATTGGACCGTGGAGCTGAATTAGAAAGGAGCCTCCTGTGATACTTCGGAGTCGTGTTCCCATTGGTATTTTGGGCAAACCATGGTCTACTGCCCCGGATTTGTCTGATGGGCAAAGAGAGGATTTTTGTGTCCCAGATCTTTTGTTTGGCACCCTCAATCACTCCTTATAAAAATAAAAACAAGCAAAAGCTTGAATTTAATTTATTTTTCTCACTCAAAGGGTATGATACTCTGCAATCATAAGAGGCTGAAGAGAAGGTCAAGCCCTACAGATGCTTTCTGTATTCCGTTTGGTATCTAATCTTTCTAAAAAGTTGTTGTGTTCTGGTTTTTTTGCAGGTTTTGGTTTGGTTTTGTGGGTTTGTTTTGGGGTTTTTTTGGTTTTTTTGTTTTTTTTTTTTAAAAAAAAAAGCAAAACCCACAGGTACACTTTAACTGTTCATAACAAGAAGGACCATTAAGCTGGTCCAGCTGCTGAGGGACTGACACTACAAGACTAAAAGTGGTGACTGGAAATTGGCACAGGATTGTAAAAGACTTCTGCCAAAACATATTTAAATTATGTAATCATATTAAATACACAGTAATTACACTGTGCATGTTATTGCTACATTCAGGTTATGAAATCATTCAATAACAAAGTATAGTAGATAATGCAAGATTGTAAGAAGAGGCTGTTGTGAAGCGTACTGAAATCAGTGGAAGTACTCGTGCTGGCAGCAGTGGGTTCTAGCTGAGAGCGTGTAAGCGGTACCGTATTACACCAGGAGGGGAAAAAGTCACAACTGGAAAATCAGCGCTCGGACCTGTTGTCCAGAACCCTGATGCAACCAGCTATCTAGATGTTTCATTTCTGCCATGGAACAAATGCAGCAAAGCCGGTAACGGTGCCGACTTCTGACACTGGCAATTCCCAGTGCTTCCGAAGCCTCTAACGCAGCAGATGGGCTGTTTGGTCTGCAATACTCATGCCATCTCCAGAGCAAGTGACAAGTCACGTTAGTGTTCTTTATTGTTGGTGCTTCTCCAAAAATAAAGCTCAGTTGTCTGCACAGCATAATCAGCTCTGAGGCTGGACCAGAACTTCTGCTGGAGTTGCCTGTATACTCCATGCATGAGTAGTTCTGCAAAAGATTCCGCTTGGAAATTACCTGCGTTTGGAGAATTTGTGTTCTTAGGAGTTTGAGAGAAATTATCACCAGCAATTAAGTT
This sequence comes from Scopus umbretta, assembly GCA_013400535.1. NCBI lineage: Eukaryota > Metazoa > Chordata > Aves > Pelecaniformes > Scopidae > Scopus > Scopus umbretta. The sequence goes on along the minus strand of VZTL01042365.1, from coordinate 29,685 downwards.
TAGATTCTACTGACACTTTTATTTTCATTCACAAACTCATCCTAATTCAAAAATTGTCTTTTGCAGCAGATCTTTTCTTTTTTCCATGCCTCCCAGAATACGTGGCTCATAAGACACTTTGCTTCAAAATTCTGAACTCTTATGAATATTTAGTAGAATGGCCACTTAATCTTCCTGTTGCTGTTAACAAAATGTAAAAAGGATATATTTACTTTTGCTCCCTTTCTCAGCCATTTTTTCACGGCAGAACAAACTTTTAAAAACTGATTACACCAGATGATTTAGCAGTATGGCCAAATAGTCCCTGCTTGATTAAGATGGATGGTAGCTGTATTTGGAGCAATAGTAATTAAGACTCCCATGGCAAGCAAGGAAAAATAACAAATTAATCTAATAAGAGCTTATGGGGAAACTCCTAAATTGGAAAGTGTTCTTAAAATCTGAAATTCTCTAACACTAGTAAAATCTTAGTTTATTAAAGTTCACAGGATTATTAAAATCCAAATTATTTGTATTGTATGTTTTACTAGGTTTATATTTGTACACTTTAAGAGTTACTAAAAATGTAGCAGAAGCTTTAGACCTGAACTTTTCAACACAGAATAGACATTTCCAGGTAAATCGCAAGATTTCTTTAAAATGAGATGAACTGTGTTTGTAGCCTATTTTTAATGGTCTTTTTGCCTCATACGTGCAGATGACGAAATGTCTTTCTGCCATAAGAACGTTTCATTTCTGGATTGCATCACCTGTCTTGGTCAGGAATACCGTCTCAAAATACACTGAAAATAAAGACGGCAGGGTCTAATAAACCTGGCAAGGACTCCTCGTCCTGAGCTTGTTTTGCTCATGACGCTCCAGAGCCCTCTTGATGCTGCGCGAGCCCTTTCATAGTGCGGTGCCTCAGTTTCTGCATGTGCAAAATGAGATGTCCACCTCTTGAAGGTAGTGGGAAGTATGTTTACGGTGTGCAAAACTTTTGACACGACGACTGAGCTATTACTGCTTTTAACTGTTTCTATACCAACTCCCTCTCGGTGTACGGGGGTGAAGCATTTAATGTCTGAGGATCAACAGCATTCATGTTATTGCTGCTCAGGTGCAGCTGGTGCAAAAAGCCCAAATGATTTCAGGGTGGTGCTACTTTCAGAAGAGAGGTGGCTTGTGCAGCTTTTTAAAGTCCTTAAGATAATGTCTTTTATATCTATGATTGATTTATTTGATATTTATGCAGTTGGCAGTGGGATTTGAAATATAACATAAGCACTTCCTGAGATGTCAGTACTCCGATGTTAGTGGTCTGAACAAGGATGTAATTCATATCTGCAGGTGCTTACTCTGGTATCAAACACTTCAATAACATCATGCTTGTGGAATCCGGCACTCCCCAGTGTCCCATTTGTATCCTGATATGCCCACGTCTTTCCTATGTGTGTTTTTCTTTCTTAAGGAGCTCTCATTTCCTTCAATAGGATATGTTTTATTTCATCCTTTTTCCTGCATTTACTCATATTAATGTCACCGCATTCACTGGTAATAGCTCGGCTTGGAAATAACCCGTATATCCCTGAAAACACTGGGCCTGAAATTCAATGCCTGGGATACTTTATTAAGAAAGAATAGATGTTTAAGTGAAGGGAGGTAATAATTTCTTTTTGGACTCTAATTTGATCTAACCCATTTAAAGGTGCATCAGGCATGCTCAGCTACAGCCTGATGGCCCTCTGCATTGTTCTGCTGTTGGAGAGTCCCGGGATGAAAGTTTTCTGGGGCTTTTCTGCTAAATGGCCGTACAGTTTGAAACTGGATGCTGTGAGAGGCATTCACGCCTTTTCTAAGATAAAGAGACTGTAGACACCTTTGAGGCTTCTCTTACGAGAAGGTTTTCAGAATGAAAAGGACAGAAGTGGGGTGGTGGGTTCTTGCTGGTGAGCAGGTTCTGGGACCGGACTCCATGGCGGTGGTCAGATCGGCTGGCGCTCTTGGGACTCTGTTTTCAGCCACGCATCTGACAGGGAATTTTGCTTGCACTCTTTGTGCCATGGAACGGAATCTTTTTGTAACTCCGTTCCTTCGTCCCTTTCTCCCATTTTACTCTCTTTATGCAAAGTGTGAGTTTAGCTTACAGTCTGTTTAAGTGGTAGCAGTCTCTTCACTTGCTTTGCAAAGCGTATTTGCGTGTTTCGTGGGATCTAAGCATAAAGTCTTGGGAAAAGAAGTGATAGGTAGCACGTCTCTGAAACTGCACTCTCCCTTTTCCAATTGCTTTGTAGACCAGAGTGTTAATGAGCCTCCTGTAGATAGGGAAAAAGATTCTGACACAGGTTATAAGGTTGCTTACCAAATATGACAGCGACAGGAGGGATCTCGGAAGCTCCAACATGCCAGAGCAAGATTTTAGTTAGGAGGCCACTTTGGAGAAGCATTTTGATTAAATATACTGGAGTGTTCAGTGCATTAAATCTTTTTATTTCCTGTCATTATCTTGGTACAATCACAAGTGCCTTTTTCATTATTTTTATAGATGTGCTCATCAGCTGTAGCTTTTCCCGTCCCTGCGGGAATTTCCCTGCCCTGAAAAGCTGAACTTCACAATATCTAGTAGAAACTAAATTTTTTTCCCAGCTGGTAAGTAGTGCAGCACCAGAGTCTCTAGTTAACAGTGCTCTACTTGGGGAAATTTTACAAGCCGTAATCTGTTTGAACAACTCACTTGGGTAAGTTAGTGCTTTGTTGTGAACTCTCATAGGTGACTCATCTGGGAAACTGCAATGAACAGAAATGCTACAGAATAAAGGGTCTTGCGTGCAACTTGAGCTACCCCCTCTACAAGGTATAGGGTCTGTATGTATACCTTTCACTCTAACGCCAGCCTAAGTTTAATGTTTGTTTGCAGCACATAGTGATATGTGTTACTAATCTTTAGCTGGTGGAGTAACCCCACTTTTACAGTGGAAGCAGACCCATTCATTTTTATTGTACATTATTTTTTATTTTATTGTACAACATTTCTATTGTAGTGTCACATAGATTTTCTTTCTGAGCCATTTTTGCATTAGGCTACGTACAAACTGGATTGATTTAAAGCGAATCCTTGGCATGTTAGGCTGACTTTGCCTGAGACTGCATGCTTTGTTCTTATGTTGTGTTTTTGATATACGTGAAGGTACAAAATGTGAGGAAGTCCAGGAGAAAAAAAGCCTTGTAAGCAGGCTTGTAGCCCTGTTAGGATTTTATGACTGTCATTCAACGAGCTGTGTGGTAACAGTCAATGCAGATAAAACAGCCATCTTGTTCCAAAAGCAGTGGGTCCTACTACTTGGAATAAAGAGCACCACTTTAGCTTGAGCTGTACAGGAGCTGTGACCCAAAAGGTAATTTCTGCAGCTCAATATAATAGAAGACAACGGTGCAATTAGGCTGAACCATGTGATGGGTTGGTATGATGAGAATGCCCTTATAAGATCCGAGAAGCACAATCTGTTGGGGCTTACAAGATACTTAAAACCCCACAGATGGGGATCGGGAGAGGCATAGAGTATTCATGTTATTTCGCTCTCACAGTTTATAAATAGCAAAAATGCAATTTCCTGCTTTCGTTCAGGGCAGCTGTAAGTCATGCTGGCCGGTGGAGAATGGCCAGTTTGACTCACGATTAAGCCCAAGTGCCACATGCATCTTACCTGCTTCAGCCAAAGCTGTACTTCAGCAAAGTGCTTAATATCTCTCTCTGTCTTTCTCAAATTTCTCCCTTCTTCCCATCACCATACAACTTGGTTTTTCATTTTAAGCATTTTCTTCTATGATCCAGCCTAGAAAATAGGTAATTCTCTGCTACCAGCAGGTGGGGACAGGGAATACCAGACGTTAGCTCTCCTGTAAAGGAGGAAGAAACAAAACAAAAGGGAATTAATTTCATTTCCTCTCTTCAGCAGGTGGAACAAGTCTGCCTGCCTGAATAAAGTGTATGTTCCTACCCTCCCCTCCACGTAGCCTCTTCTTACTCTGTAGGTTTTCTTTCCTTTTTAGCTGGCAGGACAGTTAATCCCTCCAGACGAGTAAGCAAATGTGATTTGTTTGTTTGTTTGTTTTGTCTTTATAGTGTTTCAAATATCCTAGCGCTTCTAGTTCCAGGAGAAGACAGGTTTTCCCTTCACAATTGCTGACCGAATGTGCTGAAGGGAAGCAAAGAAATAAACAAGTACAGAAATCAAACTTTCATGATTGCCAAGGGTGTGCACTTCCTCTGTGATGTGCTGCATGAAAGCCACACCTCAAAACAGTTAATCTCTGCAGACAAAAGCTTCTTAAAGATTTAGCAGTTACTATGCATAGAGAAAAAGAACGTTGGGACATCTTTAACTTGGTCCCTTTCAGACAGAGTTAACAAAGTCAAAGAGTAATGCACGCAGAGAAATGTAGACACGTGCATAGAAATCAATAATGTAATGATTAAATGACTGTGGTGAACCCAGAATAGATTCAAAAAATTCACAAGCTTTTAACTCCCCCTTTCACAACAGAGGTAGCTGTAACTCCAGGTATGCTAATATTCAGAAAGCAGGCTACTATATTCTCATTTTCTCCTTTTTTTCTGCTTGAATTTTGCGGCTATATGGCCTTGCAAATGCTTTTCATGGCCAAACCCCACCCTTGTCACCAAGGAGGGGAATGGCTAGGCCAGAAGGAAATTCAAGACAGGGCAGTCGTGCCGTGACCCGATGAGTCACCTGTGGAGCAGGCTGGGCTCAGGTGCCTTTGATGATTGCCCTTCATTGCAGTCTCCTCCTCAACACTGGGTCTGGTAGCACTGGGCTTTCCAGAGGGTAAGTTCTCCGAGAGGATTTTCCACTCAAAGTACTTTTTTACATTTACCTTTTCCTCATTTCTGTGCCCTAAGGAATGTAGTTTTGGTACCTGAAAGCAGGAGGGGAGAAGCTGTAAGCTCCCTGTTGTTGGGGGTGCTGTATGGGGGACAAATTGTCACCCTGGCTCAGAGCAAATCCTGCTTTGGGCTTGGTGAATGGGATATGGTGTTGCTTTGTGTGTGAAGAAAGCCATAGTTCTAGATAATAGTGGTAATGCTTGTGTTCTTCCCCCCCAGTGGGTCTGCTCAGTGGGTGCTGGAAGTTGCCTGAATGGTGTGGCTCTTCGGCTTTTCGTTAAACCTGTTCCTTGAAGTGATTTTCCTGACTAAAAAATGCCTGAAATAAAAAAGGACCCCCAGCTCCGATAGCAGGGTTACCCTTATCCTGCTTTGAGTTTCATTTGGTTTCACCAACCTGCCTAAGCTTATTTCCTTCTTGGAAGGCTGTAGAGGAACTATGAAGTTTGCTGGCCATGCAGTGGAAAAACTCCAATGCAAAATGCTCTTCCATACTATCCGCAGCCACGATAAGCTACAGGGTGTCTCTCAGTAGTACCTTGACCTCTCTCCAGTGATTTTGTTCCAGTTGCAGTCCTGATTTAACTCCCCTTGAGTTCACAGTCTCTTCTGCTGGAAGCTGTCTCCTTCCAGAGCAAGCCACCAAGTCCACTTTCAAATTCCCCCCAAATTTCAGTCTGAGGTGTCATTTCAGTCTGCTGCAATTAGGACAGCAGGGTACTAGGGTGTTCGGTCAGCGAAGATATAAGCCAAACATGACATTGGGCTTTGAATAAATTTTGAACGTGAATGGGAGCTTTGAAGGCCTTAGAGGACATATTTTTGCTTCTGTAGTGCATGCTGTCTGTAAAAGAGCAAAAGGAGAGGTCTGGTTTTGGTTTGGGTTTTAGCATAAGACTTAGGAACATTAGGTAATGTTACTTTCTCTGCACACTGCTGTGTTTGGGGTAAGCTGAATTCAGGCAACCATCTTGTCTTTCCATCCCCTGCTCCACCTTTTGTGCTGCAAATCACCAGCTGCAAAAGGGGTCTATTACTTCAGATTTAAGACACCTGGGTACTTGGTATTTGATGGAGAGGGCAGCAAGCAGATACACATTTCATGAAGAACAACTTTTAACCAAAAAACTGCCATAACTAAGCAATTATATGTATCTGGGAAGTGAAAATAATGAAACAGAAGGTTAAGCACTAAGCTGACCCAGTGTTACACAACTGTTAACTCCAAACACAGCCCGTAAACAGTCGGTAGCGTGTACCTGTCCTTAATCCTCTGCATACGCGGGAGCCAGACACTAATAAACAGGAACTGCCTTTTGTGGGAGGAAGATGATTTCACTACGTCACTGTACGATATTGATGAAGCATCTAAAAGCCTACAGCTGAGACAGCAGAGAAGGCTTTATTTCCCATGTTGATTTGTAATGCAATGGAAAGGTGGAGGTCTCTAATGGGTCAGTTCCGAAGGCCTCCGTGTTGCTCCCAGGTCTGTAGGGAAGGACTTCTCTGGGTGTTTTGGCTCTTCTACACGTGCCTAGAGAACGCACGAGGACACATTTTGTTGTCTTGTTTGTAGCACCACACCCTGAGTAAGGTGCGAAGTTGTGTTGCATTTTCTTACAGTTGTCCACTTCTTACCTTTGTTTCTCTCTACATCAAACTGTTTCAAATCAAGTTGGTATGTACTTCCCTTTCGTTCATTTTCTTGCATTGCACTGCAGTACAGACACATTCCTGCAGTGGATTTCAGCAGAACGTCTTCCCCCCAGTTGTACTGATGTAGCAGAATAGCCAAAAAAATAAAATACTAAATAGTAGCACTGAAGATACAGTTCTGTCCCTGCTGGCTTCCTCTGGGAACTCTTATACTGTGATGCTGTTGGTGATAGGTGTTTCCGTTTAGCTTCTGAAAGCTGTAGAGCTGTGTTGGCATGATGCTTTGCTCGGACTAATGAGCCCTTCTGCCTGGTAGGGAGATTAGGCTGAGCAGAATGGCTTGCTAGAGGGACTGAACTGCTTCCTGTAGTAGCAAGGTTTTCCGAACTAGTTCAGTTATCTCTGGACGGTTGTTGCATTGTGCCATGTGGACGTGACTACCACAGCATAGGGCAAGCTAATTCACCTTCCTGTCCATCTATTTTCCCTTTCACCCTTCGCGTTGTTTTGTTCCTGGTTTCTTAATGACTTAAACACGTGCTTAACTTTATGCGCTGCGCGCAACCCTACTGATGTGCGTAAATCATGGGAGAATAGGACTTACCACATGTGCTTCAGTAAATTTATTCAGTGTATAAACTCAAGCACATGGGGTACGTTTTCACAGGATCAGGGCCTCGGATGCAGGGCAGGATAGTCTTTTACTGTGTGCCTGGACAGTGCAATTTATCATAGCAAGGAACAAAACTCATACATAAATGAGTGCAAGGTGTCTGCTAGCACAAATCCAGTTGCCTTAAACTGCAAAGGTGGAAGTAATCTTTGAGGATGGGGAGGGGTGGAGGGGAACGAAAAGTTATTAAAAGCAGAAGAGATCTCAAGGAACCCAACTTCGTTTCATTCTTATGAAGAAGCTTTGAATACAATAGGGAAAAAGCATTGGGAGTAATTATCCAAAATGGGTGGCATAAATCCGAGCAGAAAGTAATACATCAGTTTTAAAGCTACTCATTTCAAACTGTGAGTTAGATTTATTTGACCTGCATTTGGGAGCAAATATTAATGAAAGGGCGAAGGCAGCTTATGGCTCTTTCAGTTCTTTCATTTCCCACTAGATGTCTCCGGTGTAAAAACTAATTATGAATGTTCTTGATTTAATTTGGAAAAAAAATTGGATGAAGCTTTTTTTTATTTTATGATTTCTTTTAAAGTCTTGTGCTATTGTGCAGTGTGCAGCTTAACCCTTGATCTTTCTTCAGTAACTACTTCAGCCTCGAGTATGACAAGAGGCCACTTAGAAATGAGGCAGTTAACGGAATACTTTTTTTTAATAAAGAGTCGTCCAAGTATTATGAGAAGCAAGTCTTTATTCCGCACCAATGCTTTGGCTGGTATCTGTAACATGTAACTTATTTTCCAGCTCTGATGACACATGTTCAGTAGTCTGTGAAACTTCTGTGGTTTTTTATTTATCACTGTGTTGGCATGCTGTATTTGAACTTGGATCTCCTTTTGGAGTTACTCTTTTCAAGAGCAGCTTTATAAGAAAAAAGTTCTGGGTGAATCTGCAGAAGTGGTTTCTTTTATCTGTTAAAAATTCATGGGGCTCTAAATAGATACAAGGATCCACCCATGTGGATCTCGCTGCAGAGTTGAGGCTTCATCCTAGAAAAAAGCAGAATTCCTGTTGGCATTTTTCTGTTGCCTGCAGATGAGAAGCCATTAGAAAGGCACAAAACAGGGCAGCACTTTGGGTGACAGTGGTTTGGCATTGTAGAGTCCTTGACTTGTTCATACTTCTTTTAAAGCAAGGTTGGTTGATTTTTCTGTTTTTTTTTAAAGCATGGATCTTGGTACTATCTGCATGATATAAAAATACAGCCTGCTGCTAGCTGCCGAATATCTAACTACAGAAGATTGGACAGTTTATGTTTGGAACAAGCAAAAAATCCGTCTTCATACTTGACTTTTTTGAGGTAAGGAACAAAATCAACACGCCAAGCTTGGACTAAAACATAGTTCCTTTCTTGCAGACCCGTGGTTATGTGTTTGCCTTACCATTGTGCGTGTCTTTTCCTATTCCAAGTTGACGGACTGTCAGAGTCTGTGATTAGGTGTGAAATTTGTCCATTGAGTTTGGCCTGTACTGATGATTTACATTTTTAGGGAAGATCTTCAATGTGCATTTTGGAAATTCATTGTTGAAATGGTTCCATTAGCACTGATGGTGCTATTAGTACGGGATTTTCATTGTCCTCATGTCCATTATTATCTTCAGCAGAAGAAAAATTAGGCCAGTACAAGACATTTCTGGAAAACTTTGTATTTGTTTCTTTCCTGCACGTTTCAGTGTTTAGCCACAAGCGCGCCTGATAGTTCCAGGTTTGAGCTAGACCACTACTGCTCACAGTTCGTTAGTGTCAGAACCAGGGCTGAAGCCCCAACATTACCACGGCCCTTGCCAGGCCCTAGCAGGTTGGTGACAGCTCCTCAAATGGAATGTAGGGATGTACTAATTCAACAGCTGCTTTATTGTCCTTTCCAGTCCCCTCTTATGCTTGGCTATGCTCTCCCAGGATAGACGAGCCATTAAACACAGTGTAATCACTGGCACAGCAGGTGTATTGAGATACAGACATCTAGCAATGTTTTAAATAAAAGGCATGAGTAATAATAATAATAATATAAAAAAGCAAACAAAAAACCCCACTGCCAGTCACCATAAGAAAAGGTATCCACTGGGAAATTAATAATTGCCCTCTGTGGACTACATAGCATATGCTGGCTGCATCCTGCTGCCATTTTCATTTAAAAACACTGAAGTTAAGTTATAGCATTATAAGGAAACACACTTCAAAACCTATGCTTAAAGGTACAAAGGCAACAACAATCTAAACTGAAATGTCTTCATACCTAAATATAAGATGTGTGATGGATAGCTGAAAAAAAGTGAACAAATGATTCTTGTCCCCAAAGAACCACAAATATTTTTTTTTCCAATTAATGACAGTGAACCACAAGCAAACATTTCAGAAGAGCTGATGACATTTTTCTGATCGCTTTATTTTACTCTGCTGTTCATATTACTGGGTGCTGGGATGCAGTTTGTAGCAAGTGAATGTACTGTGGTCAGTCCTGTGTTAAACGTCTCAAAGGTAATTTCCCAAAATGGTCGGGAAAAAGACTTGCTGTCCCATCTGAGTCCATACACCTAAATTTCATCTCTCTGCATTTAAGCCATGTAATATTTGTGAGCAGTTGACTTCATTGAGTATGCTGGACTATTAATATTTCAAACTTCTTACGCTTTTTTCTGTTTGTGTTTGCTTGGGGTTTAAAATCTGGCTGCCTAAATGGGAATGGAGTTCCTAAACAATCTAGTCTTTCCCCTTTAATGGCTTCACTACTGTTTGCTTCTGCAAATATGAAATGAGGAAAGGTGATTCCTTCCAACCCACCTTCTCCTTCACTCCAGAAGTCAAAGGCTCCACCATTCAGTGAAGCACCTAGGCATGTAGTTACGTTCACATGGTGTCAAGACCAATCTGATACATCCTGCCTCTTGGCACCTCTTCCTAGCTTGAATTCGGAACTGTATTAGCAATGCTTGGCATAGGGTCTGTTCGAAGCATGGGCAAAGCGAGCTCCTGTCGCCTTGTCAAAGGCATAATCTCGGCTACGTGAAGAGTGCGGAGCGCAGATCACACCACGCGGCTGGGGCTGAATCGGACGCAGGGTATCTGTGATTTACAGCCAGCATGGATGCTCCACTTGCAGGACGGACCTGTTTTGGGTGGCTCTTCCAGCACGCGTGGTGCTAGCTGGGACGTTCCCGGGCAGTGCTGTGTTAAGCAGCGTGGATGTGCAGTAAACAGCTGTGTTCTCAGCTCCTGTGCGGGGTGGTGCTGATTCAATAGCACACAGTCAGCCTAAAGCACCACCAGCAGGGACCTCTCCTTCTTCCGCTTGCTTTCTTAAGCTTACAGATTTCTTCCTTTCACTTCTCTTTCTTGCGCTGATTTACTGTGTTGTATTTCAAAGTGAACCCTCTTCTTCAGTCTGGCCTTTCGGAGTCACAGCTCTCAACACTCGCACCGTACGCTGCTGGGAAAGCAGAGGGCTGCCTATGCATCTGTTCTCTCTATAGCACCTCACAGAATCCCCAAGCTTGACAGGAGTCTGTGGGCACTATTATAATTAGATAATAGAATAATTTCATATGCAATTGAAAGTGCTGCAGGGAAAGAAGAGGGGTGTTTGGGAAAGTAGATTGTAATTACTTGAGCTGGAATTTGGCCAGGATACAGAGGTTAGTCTTGCGAAAAGCACCGGGGGACCTTCAGTGAACACAACTAGTTAGGATCTCAGTTAGACTTCTGATTTGAAAGATGCAGCCCTCACAGCCTGGTGCCCCCACAGTGTACTCGTTCAGGACTGAACAGAGCTACCAGAAAAAGCCACAAGCAATTATCCATGATAAAGGTAAAAAGGAAATAGAGGTGACTGGGGATGATTTTTATTCTGCCCCAAATTGTTCTTGGCATTTTCTCCAGTGCTTTCCACGTGAAACAAACAATTTGATTCAACCTAAGATAGTGTGCGGAGGGAAGCGCATCTCTGCTGAAGGGAGCTGAAATTCTAAGTCTAGTGGCTAAAGTGATTGTATGGTCACGTGAGAGACCTCAAAAAAGTGGGAAGTCAACACCATTTTCAGTGGAAGACGAGCACAAACCCTGTGTGACCCAATAGAACATCCCAGCATAAAATCTGAGCCTTCATCAGACCGAGCCGTCCAGTAATGGTTCAGTTTCAGTCAGGGAGAAGATGCTGGTGTCATTAAGGGAGACTCTGACTTCTACTCTCTGAAAAGGACCCTTCTTATTTCCATCTTTACTGCTAGTCAGAAAGATATATACTCTCCAAATAATAGCAGTTTCCTTGTGCTGGAGTTATAGTGGCTTTGTGATACAATAAACAGCACCCTGTCATAAGTCTTGTATAAAAAATGGCCTGACATTTCTTTAAAAGTAAAGAGAAACACTACTGCAGTGATGACCTCTGCGCAAGGTCACAGATGTTTTGTATGGTGGTGGAAACTATGGTTACATACTTACACGCTAGGATATATTGCTTACTTTTCACAAAGCGTTTTCCTGAGAAATTACAGTACATTAAAAAACGTCGGGTGAGCTCCACTCAGCCTTTTAGTGCTCATTTTTTAAATGATACAAAACAGAATAAATATGGCAGGCTGGGTTGCTAACTTTTTGTTCCCCCTTCCTTTCACTCACTTTGCACTTTAAAAAAAAAAAAAAAAGTCCAAATTCCGTCCAAATTGGATGGAATTTTGAAGAATAACAATGCAGCAGGTCTTGAGAAGGTTTGTAATTCAGCATAAGTTTGGAGAACTGCCTGAATGTTTGGATCTTTATCAGGACATCTGCGGAAATCAAATTGGAGATCTTGCCACAGTAGTTTACTTATTAGATTTCTTCTACTTCCCCACATGTAGGAAGGCAACTGGTGGAACTTACTGCCACCATCCACTGAACAGCTGAAGTGCTGCTTGGTGCGTGCAAACCCTGGGTAAAAGGTTTGAGGTTTATGTCCTGCAGTGGTGCAAATGGAGCTACCTGATTAGAGGGGGCTATTTTGTTTGATGCTGATGGATCCGGTTGTGCGTTTGACCCCTGTATGTACATGTATTGAACGCATCATCCGTTAGGAACTCGCTAGGGTCACCAAAAAACATTTCCCTTAGGACATGTGACTTTACTGGTCCGTTCCCTTGAGATGACGTGCAGCTGGGTTCTTACTCCTGTGTCAGCCTAGACCGAGGGTAACCGAACTCCCTGAGCTTTGGGGGAATAGTGAAAACCTTGCTGATTTACCAACCGAAAATGTTCCTGGACACGTAAATCACATGGAAATATGAGTGCCAAGAATCTGGCCCATTCTGGCAAAGTAAGGATTCTGACTGATGAATTGAAGTTGAAACAGCTGTGACAATTCCCTTTTCGAACTGTCTAATCTTAGGTAGTAGGCTAATTGCAAATCAGTGCCGGTTTATCTTAATATAGTGAGCTGAAAACTGCGTCGGTTCAACGGCTGCTCTGTGAATATTTGGAGATCTCTACAGTAAAAGCAAGAACTAGAGCTGAGGTCAGGAGCCCTTTTCAGAAGTTAGAGCCTAGGTTGCCACACAAACAGTACCAGATGACCAAAGTCAAATGAGTGTGAATGAAGATTTTATTTATTTATCCAGGTTACCGCAGCAAGTTCATCTGAGCTATTAGCCTGAGTTTCTTCACGGAACACATTCAACTGTAGTACAGCAAGGCTGTTTTTCCATTTCCAGTTCTATCGTCGGCTTCTTCAGGGTGGTTCGCTGCCTCTTAATGAGTCTGCATTTGAACAAGAAAAGTCTTACTTTTGTACATACAATAAGAAGCATTTCTTCCCTAAAGAGCTTAGCACCTCCAGAAATGTCATGAAGGATACAGGAAACACAAATAATGTTGTCTTTCTTTTTTTTCCTAAGATCATACAGCAAAACCAAGAAAAGAACACAGTTCCATAGACTTCCGCTCTGGTGTTTTATCTGTTGGACCAGGCTTTTTCAGATGCTTTCAGCTAGTTGAAAGGCCAGGTAGCAAAGGAAGGTGAATAAAACCCAGATTCTGCTGAATAGCATGTTCTTTGGTGAGTACTCCCTTTGAACCTGATGGCACATTTGCAGAGTAAGGCACTAAGGTAAGCAAGGATGTTCTTGTGTAAGCCATTTTGAGGTTTGATTCTAGTCCAGCAATGAGCAAGGAGTAATCACTGTACTTGGAGTCTGTCCCACTGTATACTCAGAACCATTTCTGATTTGTTTTGCAGTCAAATAACGCAGAAGTTTTAGTTACCTTGTGGGACTAGTAAAGCACCTAACCCCCAAACTTAATTTGTCACCATTTAGTGGTGTGATGCCCTTCCTAGTGGGGTAGAAGATTATCATCTCTGTTGCCTGGGCACATAATACAGTGGCGAAACATTTTCCCCACTCCTTAAATACTGTCCGATGGACATTAATTTACTTAAACGACATTCTGTTTAAAGAACAGTGTTAAACATCAATGTGCTTATCTCGGAGATCTGTGGGTGTTTGATATTTGGCTTACAAATAGCGGTGGTGATCTGGCCATTTCAAATGAAGCTTTTTCTTTAAATGATACTGTATTGTGTGTTCCCAGCATGTCAGCTGAGAGTAGTGAGGACTTCCCCTGTTTTTATGCAGAAGTGCTTTAGGAGTACCAAATAAACCCTGTGGGCAAGCCCTAGTTAGTACTGCCAGGTGAGCTGTAGGAGTTCTGCGCGTTTGTGTTCTAGGCATGGGTATGTGGGACAGACATTCCCAGCCGGTGACGATCTCGCTAACTTTAGTGTATTATTGCATCTATATGGTAATGTTCCAGACTTGGGCATGGAACTGTGTTAGGCCCCTCGCCCCCCGTTTTTGAGAGAGAGTTAAAATTTCTGCTTGGAGGCATGCCGTGTATGGATAACAGGCTGCCCAGGGTGGTGGTGGAGTCCCCATCCCTGGAGGCGTTCAAAAAACATGTGGATGTGACACTCCAGGACATGGTTTATTGGACATGGGGTTTGGGTTGATGGTTGGACTAGATGATCTCAGAGGGCTTTTGCAACCTTAATAATTCTATGATTCTACGATACCAGCTTGATTTGACATTAACTTGGATAATCTCCTTGCTCCCCCTTGCTTGGACATGAAAGCATACCTGCTGCAGCTGGGTTTCTATGGGATTGACCCAAGTGGTCAAAAATGGCCTATGGCTTCGGGGGGGTCCCTTTGGCTGCCTAAATATGAATGGGTCTCTGTTGAATTTTTATCAGTGCCTGACTTGTGGCATCTTCCTTATATCTTCCTCATTCCTCATTTTTCTATTATGAATACTATCATTGATATTATCGTCGTCTTGACCTTGTGTTGGCATCAAAGTTTAGAGGATCCTTACAAAAGATAGCATGTTAATAATAGTTAACTTTTAGTAGGACTCTGCACTTGCGAAGTTCAAAGGGTTTAATAAATCAAGGTCAAAGTATCAGTTACAATTTCTTCTGTGGGGAAACTGAGGCAGGGAGACTTTTTCTGGATTATATAGCAAGTTATGTAGATGCACTAGCTGTTTTTATTGGCAGACTGCTGAGCTGGTCTGATCTTGTGATCTAAGCCAATATGCATAAATCTCAAAGGGTGGGATTAGGAATAACAACTCCTACAAGCAGAGTTCATGCTTCCCTCTCTTGCTGTTCGCTCTTGTGAACTGGTTACTTGAAGAGGGCTGCCAGGCATAAAAAGCTCCTATTTTACCAAATTAGTCAGTGTAGTCCCATGGCTTGGCATTGCATAAATTACATGAAATGCTTTCATCCCTGGGTAAACTGTAACAGGAGAGGAAGAGCCAGGAGGTAACTTGAAGCACAACTGTTAATGACTAAAGAAAACTTTTATCGAGCTTTCCTGTGCGTGTCAATTTAGTGCCATTTACATTTTTTCAGTTAGGGTTTTCACCCCTTGACCACTGCTTGATCCATGAAATTGCAATGCAAACCCATTATTTGCCATTTGGCGCAAGAGTTTAATCTGCTTTCTCTTTCATCCCTCCCCCTTCTTCCTCTCAGCCTGTCTTTCAAACTAATTAAAGGAAATCTAGATTTGAGCCAAGCCGTTCTTTCACTGGATTTTTCAGTCAACAAGAAAAAAAATTCTCTTTCTCTTAAAAGCGAACAGCAAGCAGCTGATTACACAGTGAGATAGGAGTTCAGAGATAATCCAAAAGGAAAGGAATTGGATTTTCTTGAGAAGGGGACGCTGGACCCCCACTTACTGCTCCGATTTTGGCATATATTTTTTTGTCCACTAGATGGCAACAGACAGCTACCTACAAAGACCTCTCTCCTCGCAACTGGCAGTCCGTAGTTTAGGTTTCTCCCCTTTATCTTGGTTACTTTATTTAAAGGTATAGTATACAGTGACCTTTGCTGCCTTGAACTCTATGGAGAAATGTCTGAGACATGTACAATGTGCTTCCTTTGTTTAAATAGACACTGTCAAGGTGTTGTACGCTCTGTCATTCGAACCCCCCGGGGAAGCTCACCAGTAGAACAAATTTTCTTATAGGTATTTTATCCCCTTTGCACATGTAGAATTGTTTGGAAAGGACTGTCATTTCATGTGTTGAGGGAAAGGATGCGTTTCCAACTCATCAGCAATTTAAGATATGACCTCGGGGGATGTCTCTTTGCTCACCTGTCTCTTTGCCCAGCCTCAATGTCCCACCTGTAAAATGGGGATGCTCATGACTCACTTTTGTGAAAAATCTGTAGAAAACCTGGACCATAGTGTTGCTATATGAGTAAGATGACTGAGCAGATGCTGGGGTGTTTGTTTGTTTGTTTGCTTGGGTTTTTAGAAGGTCATCTGTGAAGGGAGGTTAAGAGCATAGCTAGCAGAAAGATGCTGTGGAGAGGCAAAATACCATAGTGTATATTTGAGAATCAAAAGCATGAACAATGTGAGAAATACCTTTCCTGCAACTACCATGGAAGGAATATCTCTACTGAGGCACATACATCTTCCAAGCTGTTCTGTCACAAGAGCCAACAGGGTATTCCCAATTTTGTCTTCAGGTGGACTTCAGCAGTGTCCGCTAGAGAGCAAAAGCTGTCTGTGCTATACATCTTCTGTGTAGGCCTGAGGCCATTATCTCTTATCCCCTGATCTACAGAAGTGCAGGCTAGAAATGGAAAATTCTGCCTATTTCCGCAATTATTTGCAACTGAGATCATCTTGTGATTTTTCTTTATTTGGATTGAGCTGTATGCTATCACTTTAAAAACAATAGACTCTTGGGTGTGGAAGGGGGGCATGTATAGCCTTCAATAATTAGACTAGAAAGTGCCAAGGGACATGACAAATGAATCTTCACTGAAAGATTGGCTGAATATTTAAACTGAATGCACACAGCTGGTGATCTTGTTCTTCACCATGAGGCCAAAGCCTGCTCACCTTATTCAGAAAAGTCCTACTGACTGGCAGAAGAGCAAACGGCCGATGTAGTGGTCTTAACTGTGTGTCCACTCTACATATAAATCATCTTCATATCAGAATGTCAGTTACTTGATTAAATCTGTCCAGTTTGGGGGACTGAAGCAGCCAGAGATTTTTGTGAGGGCCTCTCAAGTCTTTTAGTAGCAATAGTTATGCTCTAGCCGGAGACCGTAGGCCAAGATTTTCGACAGTAACCCTTGATTGTAGGTACTGAATCAGAGACCCTTAAAAAGGCTTAGTATGCAAAACAAGGAACAAAGGCAGCCTTAAAATCAGGCAGACCTGTTTATGTCAGGCAACTGATGTACGAGGCACTGAGAATCTTTAGCTGTGTTTTCAATCTCAAACATAGCTGTGCTTGTGTAGGAGACGCTTTGGTAGGGCACAGTCCAGACCTATGTGGGTGGCACGTCTGCTTTGGTGTTAATCTCTACAGAGCTCTTGTTGTGGATCTGGGAATGGATGGGCATGGTTTCCTTGGCTTTTCTGCCCTAGATATAATGCTTTCATAAAAAAAGAGTTCTGTTCACAGGCTGAGTAAGGGAAACTATCTCCTCTACACCCAAAGAAAAATACTGTGCCTTCAGGGCTCTTAACAGATGGCTTCCACCGTTACAATTCCACTGTCCATGCACTGTTTGTGCATATGCTGAAACGAGTGGAGGTTCATGGTGACTATATGCCCTGAAACTGTATAGTTAGATTAACTTTATGAATAAGCATGATCTTAACATAAATACACGTTTTGTTGGGGTTCTAGTAAAGTTTTTTAGGTATGAGATCAAGGGTATAATAGTATCTTGTTTTCTAATATAGTTTACCTTCTTATAGCTTTACCTATAGTTTACCTTCTGGTTATATGAACTAGTGATAGTTGTTGAATAAGTAACCTAGCTGCCAAGTAATTGCACAGTTTCTCATTGTGATGCTATTCACTATTAACCACTATTCCCGAATGTGTTCTGTGAAATCAATAAAATAAGATTTCTATCTTGTTTAAAGCCAGTTAGATTCCTTTACTATGTAAGCATTGACAGCATGCTGCTGGGCAAATAGCAGAGCTAGGCAAATAACTTGCCAGGATGAATTATTTTTCATTCTACCAGTCTCCAAATTCTGCAATGCGTTCTCTTGTCAAAGTTTGAAGGTTACTTATTGTTTCTTTGTTTGTTTTAAGAACAAATTTTGTTTCTCAGGTTCTTCTTGCTGCATTCAGTGTGTGTTTGTAATCTGTGCTCTCCATAAGTACCACAAGCATTATGCTCCGAGAGAGGAGCAACTCCTTTCGTGGTTCATAAATGCAGCGATAGCACCAGTGCAGCAAAATGATGCAATATTGACTTCATAATTGAAGTGTTCTCTTTGACTGTCATGATGGAAATGCCCCCAGTGCAAAGAACTGCCCCGAGAGCTACGCGCTAATTAAATTCCATTTAAGCCGGTGGTTTATATGCAAAAGTTTGTGGGGTTCTTTTTTTCTGTAAAGTATATTTTGTACCTAATATCTAACAAGCTGACTGTCAGGCACAAGAATTTCTGCAAGAAAAATGTAAATGTCAAAAATACAGAAAAATTGTGGTAAGCTTTAGTTACATTTTGCTTCTTTTGCTCCAAATGCATACAATTCAATTGAAAAAAAATAAAAAGAAAAAAGAAGGACATTTCCTCAGTAAGGCCTGATTTTGCTGTCATATTAATATGAGAAGTTGTTCTTGGTATTTTTGCAGTTTTTGGTTTTTGAGTCTAACATGGTTTGATTTTGCTTTTTGGTTGTATTCTGGTCTGTTGACTTCTGCTGCAACTGCCGTTGCATTGACTCCGAGAATAGGTCAGCATAAATGAGCCCAACCACGCACTCTGCTTTAGTGTAGTTCCAGGTGTTGGTATTTTAAACAACTGTGGGATACCTCAAAACTGAAGACAGGGCTCGGCAGAGGGGACGCATGTTCAAACCGCTTTTAAATAATTAAAAAGTACAAAGCAAGTGAGCAAAGGTATCAAAAGCAAACCCTTCCGATGTGGTGAACTCTCCGTAGCACTTGGTGTGAACGTGAGAACCTTGACTTGGCCCCCTGCACTGCCACACATATGGTCTCACACATAATAATGTGACATGCTGCACGCTGAGGAAATATTTTGTTGAAAATATGAGTAAAGCAGCATCTTTGCTTTTCCTGGATAATTAGTGGTGGAACATGTAGATGATTTGCTTCTCTTGGAGAGGTTTTGCATAAAAACTACCTCTGTTTAATATGGCGAACGCAGATGTAATCTGGTCACTTGCTTAAAGCTTTCATTTGCTTTACCTTGCCCATGGGATTACCAGATCTTTTGGGACGTGGATTGTCGTCTTCGTATTGAAACAGCTTGGTTACTTGCCTAGTAGTTGTCCTTTGTATTCAGATTCACCACCAGGCTTTGTATGACTGCTAGGCATCAGCAAGCTTGCCTAGTAGTAATGCCTATTTCTAGGAAAAGAAAAAGAATGAGCTAATAAAAACTAACAAACATACAGTTGGATTTTATGGTTCGTTCTTATGTTTGACATCATGTATTTTTTCCTCTGTGCCTCAGATTCTCGTCTTGAAAAGCTGGGATTATTTTCTTTTCCCTCCCCTTTTAAAGTTCTCTGGGATTTGCAGGTGAAGTGTTGTAAGTTTATCTCTGATGATCTCAGATCTGAATGTTCCTGGGCTGGATAGCTATTGCACTGTAAAGATGTTTGGACTCTGAATTAAAAATTCTTAGGCTTTTGGAAATGTGCATTAGAATCTGGATTTTGCAGCTGGAGTCTGTGGGGGTTGGTTTTATTTTTTTTTTTTTTGGAATCGTGGGAAAGGTCTGGATTGAATATTTGGTCTTGGTCTTTAACTGGTAGAGGCTAAGGATGGTGTTTTAAGGTTCAGTAGTTCAGGGAATGATTTAGTTGCTCAGTAGTGTAGTAATGCAGTGTTCTGACAGCATTTTCATTTGAATATCTTCTGATGCTAAAATGTGGCCGTGACTTGAGGCCTGAAACACTGGTTGTTTTGGGGTAGCGAGCAGGAGTGAAACTTAAAGGGGAGAAGGGCTCTTCATCTATGCAGAGCACCTTAAGATATGGAAAGGAAACTCTGTCAGTTGGGTTCAGATTTATCACCCACATGCTGTATTGTCTACATGCACAGAAGGGGATTTGTTAGCATTATCATTTACCTAGGTAGCACTGAGAAGTGTGATATTGTGGAACATATGGGCTGCAGTATCATGGCAGAGTAGCCTGTGTGAAGGATGCAGCAGCTCAGAAAATATTCTTGTTTTTGTCAGTTTAAATACATGCTGTTTAAAACTGAATTGAAGCAAAACATTTGGATTACTGTGGCTTGAAGAAAATGCTTTACAGTGTCTGTCTCGAATAGATTCCTGCCTCCTTCCTAACTCTTGTTACATTTCAGTGACTACAATCAAGAATAGAAAAACCCAGAAAAGTTTGTTACTTTAAAAAATGTTGTTCTAGTGCAAGAAAGTAGCAATGGTGGTGAAGATCTTGGCAGAGTGAAGTCAATGAGAGTCTTCATTGCCTGACATGAATGAACTCCAAGGCACAAATGAAGGGTCTGGTTCTGAAAGGTGATGAGCCCTTTCTTCATTGTCACTCAGTCGAGAGCAAGTGTACCTTGCACCTAAGGGTAAATTCCCTTTGCATACACTGTGATATTCATGTAGAGGTTCTGATTCAAAACCTGTTGATTTGGAGGATATTCCGTTTATGTCAGTATGGGTTTTATTGTTGCGTTCTGAGAAAGTAGCAAGAGATTTTATGCTTTTAAAAGATGGTGTGTTTTCAACTGTTGAAGGGTCTGATCCTGTGTCATTGAAATCTGGGGGAAATGTAGTGCCAGTACTGTTCTGCCACTTGTTCCCCATGCATTAGCAAAGCCATGATGCAGCTGAACCAGACTCTAGCTATTGTCACTTCTTTGGAGAATTTGTCTTCACATGCCTTTTGCATTATTGTAACCGACAAGTCTAAGACACTGTCTAATGTTAATTCTGCTCACTGCTGCCAATTATAATCAGAGCTAGTCAAAATAAACAAATTAAACAAATAAACATGTCAAAACATCTCAGCCATAGAGAAAATAAGCCAAGTCTGAACACTATCAGTGCTGCAGTATAACCGATGTGCTGCATATTGTAAAATGTTCTATCACATTTTTCACCTTTTGTTGAGGAAAGGAAAGAAAAGGTGGGTCAGTTTAGAATTACAGTTTAGTTCCACCCTGCTAAGGAGTCTGCAACTGAAACCAAATGAAACCCAAATGTTCCTTTAGCTCCTTCACCCAACCTAATGATCATCTGCTGTATGTTTTAAATGTTTTTTTAGGGTTTGGGGTTTTTTGAGTTGATTCTTTGCTGTCAGAGTGCCAAGATGCTAAATCATTGTAGGATTTGGACAAGATGCAGGTGCAAATATACCAAATGCAGATATACACTTCAGTATAAAACATGCTGCTGCTGTGACATAACACCACCTGAAACGGTAAAATACTAAGCAGTTTAGATTAGAAAGTACTCCAGGTTTAAAAAAGAAATACATAAAACATGCTTTTACTACATGGAGGGGACATCATAGCCTGGATTTGCTAAGAATCAGTGGTAAGGGGAGGAGGGGGCAATTTTTTTTTTTTTTTTAGTGGTATGTTAACCTTAAAAATATGTTCTGAGGTTAAAGGAAAAAGCTGTCGCTTTAGACAGGTGGTTCTTGTAAAGAGGTGATCTTTTAAAGTGCAGTCTTACAATGTCAAAAGCAACGTCTCAGCAGAGATAAAGCTATAATGCAGGTGATTGCTGGGACTCTTCTGTTGTCTGTCACATAGCTTTAAAATCTGTTTCAAAACTTGCATTTGGAAAGGGACTTGCTTTTTTAATATAAGACACATGCATCAAATACTTGTAGTGAGTTAGAAATGGATCCTTGAAATGCAATGCATAGAAACTATGGCCTTGCTTTTACAGATCTTGGAATATCCCTTATTATTGTGTGTAATCAAAAGAGTAACTCCACGTTGGTAACTGCTGGTAGTGGGATTGTGGCCCAATTTCTTGGGAATAAACAATTGTCCAATGTAAATTGGTGTGATCCCACTGAGATCAGGTATGCCAAGTTCTCAAAGGGTATGGGAGGCATGCGACGGAGAGAGACATCCTTAACATAAAATTAAGAGGAACGCCTCAAGAAATTACCACAGAGGTTGGCAAGAGCTGTTTAACAAATATTTGCTTGCTCATCCTAAAATAACGTTGGAAAAACGTAGCAGTATTTTGCTCAGCCCTGAAGGAAAATCCAAGCAACTTCCTTGAGGTGCGTTGGATTTTGCAAGGCAGTTTGAAGAGAGTGTGAATTCCCCACAAAAATATACAGGACTCTTAACTGCCGAGGTTCTTCCTTCTCTCCCTCCCTTCCTTTTCTTCTCCCCACAATGTTTTTAATGTACATAGAGTCTGGGGAGAAAAGGAACACTGTGCCTTTGAAATGTTGTTTGCTGAAGACAGTATATAGAATCTTGGTTATTAACAGCCTCTCACAAGACAGTTATTTTTGGAGTGGCCTCTGAGGAGGCAACCTCTTGGAATCGAACTCATTTATTCTGCGTTTCACTGTCCTGCCATTTCCTGCAGAGAGAGGGGAAAAGTGAAACCACATGTTTTGAGGAGCGAGCGTAGGAAACCCCACTGAAGACAAATGACTGCTCCTCTCCCCTGGCAATTAGTCAAACCCGGGCTGCGTGCCAGCCCAGGTGTTCCCGACTGTGTATAAATTTGCCAAAGAACAATGAAAATAGCAGCTGATTGTGCTGACAGATTCTTCTGGTAATTTCCTGTTGTTTGGCATCTTCAGGTTACTTTCCCACAATTATGGACCCTGATGAAGTCCGGGGCCTTCAAATCCACTTTTTAACTGGAAACAAAGTCATTGTGTGTGTGTGTGTATGTATGCACATGCGTAGCCCTGTTCTCCTCTCAAGCCCCTAGCCTTTTCCCCTAGTTCCCAGATGTTTTAATTTAATTCGTTTTGCAAAATACATATTTTAATGAGGCTGAATTTAAAAAAAAAAAAACTATTTGCACCTGCATCATATAGAATTTCTTGGCAGTCCCACCATGGCTTTTGCCAGGATTCATGCTTATTCTATCACTGAAACCTACCACTTGGAAGGCTTTCCTCTTGTGCCTTTCATTATCTTCTAAATCAGGGCTGCTCAAGAAACGCTGGCTAATGGAGCAGAGCCTTGAGCTGGCCACGGGAGGGGAAGAGAGTGATTTGACAGCTTGAGATGCTGACAACAAGGTGGTGTTAAGAGCGAGGGGTGTCTTCAGATACCAGGCATTGGTTCTGGATCTGGGGGAGAAATGGCTGTCCCTGAAGAGTCACAAGTTTTATCGTCTAGGAGAGAGGGAGAGAAAGGAGGGAAGGCAGACTTTACAGTGATCTTAAAGCTTCATGCAATCCAGTCTGTCAGGAAGTTATAAATACTCGTTTGGGTTTCTTGAGCAACTCAAATTTTTTTTTTTTTTTTTTTTCGAGTTGGAACAGAGCTGAATGGGCACCGAGGGACACTAGCCCCAGGTCCGTTGTCTCGTTTCTTCTCGGTGTGCATTCCAAACAGAGGGAGAACAGAGCACATGGGAGTGTGTGTTGCTGCAGTATGTATGAAAGGGAGGGGGAGAATTCTGTCCAGCCTTTCCTCTGTGCGTTTCCTGCTAGTTTAGTTATTCCTAGAAGATCAATTCTAAGAGTAACTCTGAGTGTTGAAATATTTTGCAAACCTTCAGTGATTTTTTTTTTTTTTTGGGGGGGGGGGGGGTT
>VZTL01042362.1:0-18429 GCA_013400535.1 Scopus umbretta | reverse complement strand
GTGGGTCCATCTGGCAGCCAGCTGGCATTGGTTTTATTGGACATAAAGGAAGCTTCTAGTAGCCTTTCACAGAGTTCCCCCCTGTATCCCCCCCCGCTACCAAAACCTTGCCATGCAGATCCAATACAAGTGCTAAGGACAAGACCTGAAGATTCACAATGCTGGAGACAATCTAGAGAACAAAACCAGTACTACCTGTAAGTTGTGGAAATATGACCATGGTTGAAGGAATGGGCTTTCTTCTTCAGAAGGTAAACCAGCTACAAGCACCTAGAAGGTTGCTGCAGGAGTAGAACAACTATCTATTCAAGGTGTCCTTTGTAGAAAGGACAAGAAGTAAAGGGCTTAAATTAATGAAAAAAAATATTCAGATTATGCTTTGGGGAGAACTTTCTAATAGTAGAGATAGTGAAGGTCTGGAGAAGGTTGCCTGGGGAGGTTTCAAGAATTTCCATCTTTGACAGTTTTAAAGAATGTGTTCAACAAACAACTCTCAGGAATAATACAGGCATATTTGATCTTGTTTTAGGCAGTGGGTGAACTAGATGACTTCCTGAAGTCCCTTCCAGCCCTATTTTTCTATCATTCTGTGATTTTAAAAGATGGTCAGTAGAGAAAAAGAAATAAATATAATTTCATGCATGAATAGAATCTATTTGCTGGACACAATATGAAGTGATATTTTAGAATACGGGAAGCAAACCAGCTTGTTGTGTGTTTAGTGGCAAAGACCAGTTAGTGATGAAGTACAATTCACAATAACTCACTTGCAAATTAAATAAAATATTCAGGACATCCATAGTTTGAAATGCTTTATACTTTACAAAGAAAATATTATAGAAAAAGAACAGAGTATCTGATACTCAGGGACTCAAGGTTGCCTTCTACAAAACCTACTCAGACAGCCTCTGTTTCCTAAGGACAACTTTTGCTATGAAATTGCATAGTTCTTGGTTCAAGCTTTAAAGTAAAGTTTCTGCTATGATGCTACTACAATATTGATTACTTACCAGAAAAGAATTAATGCGATTAAAAAAAATACATTGTCTCACACCATGTAGTCTACTATTTCTACATATACTAATCATACATATTAAAATACTTAAGAAAATGGCAACCATCTTTTCAAAAATGGAGAAATGTATTAAAATTTTTTTACTGATAAAATCACATACATAGTAGGAGATCACAACATCAGAAACAGCATTCTGAAATTCATCCTCAATTACTCTTACTATAGTACTTATCTCCAAGCATGGGCAGGACTTCACAGTGCAGTAAGAAAGATAGATGGTAAGCATATCAGGTAGAACACTGCATAAGATGAAAAAACTAGAGACGAATACAGGTAGGAGAGCAGTAAGATGCAATGTCAGTAGCTAATATAATGTGACTACACATGAAAAAAACCTAATGTTCAGTATTTTGTTTCTTATAGAAATGGAAATCTAATAACTAGTTCACTGAGAAAAAAAAAAGAACAGAGGACAGCACTTTCAGCAATATTAGTGCTACCCATTTATGAAACTAAAATCAATAGAAACTTTAAAAAGTAATATGAAAATTTACTGAAAGTCCATGAAAAATATTTACATACCATGACAGATTTCCAGTAGGTGCTATATTTTGGAAAACCTATCTGTGTAGGATATTTCAGGTTGTCTTCTGAATTGTGCTGCATCATTCATTCTAAAAGCACTTGGAAAATGAAGTTTTGTAAATGTTTGACATATTATGTCAGTTCTGGCCATGGAAGACCTCATGGCTTGACAAGTGACATAATGCTAGGAGATGAATGTTGTGTGCCAAAAATTAGCAAGTGCTGTGTTCATCTTGAAGGAACGTAACACCTCCCGCACTAGCACTTTTTTTAAACAAACAAACAAACAAAAAGTCCTAAATACATCTTTTTATGCACATGAGTGCATGAAAATCAGATGTAGCAAGCAAATCAACAATACTGGCAAGTACTCTTAAAATGTACCTGCATGTCCTTGCTAAAATATTTAAACCCCAGCACAAAAGGCTAAATTCAAAATTAAGCATGTTTTAACACCACTAGTACAAAAGTTAAAGTTCGCAGCCACTGCAAAGCTATAATACTGTTACTTAAATTACTTGAACAGAACATAGTGCAAAACCCACAGAAAATATTGGAAGAGAAAATGTAGCTTGTGTAGTGTGTGTCTATTCCTATTAGCTGAATTGCCATGTGTATAGATATGTATATAGACATATTTAAAATACTATGATATCTGAAGGGAATCTGGAACAATGTTTAAAGTGGTAAGACAGAGTTTGGTAAAGTAAGGGGGTACAGATTACCATGGAAAATATTGTGACAGAAAGGTTTTCCACCTTTTATTTTAAACTGGAGAATTATTTGAAAGCTCAAAAGAACAGAAGACACAACTGAAAACTCCAGAAAATTATACAGGATATACATTATTTATTAGAATAATATGATGTTATTTGCATATGGCTTTTGCTGTTTGGGCAACTACTGAAGTTTTAGGGGTTTTACCACTCAATGTAATGGTGATTGCAATTAAAGGAAAACCTGTAGAAAGAGAATAAAAATAAAATAAATTAGTTCTTCCCACTAATTGAGTTGCTCTTGTGAATTCAGAAGATTTTCAATTTTATTTACTAATACAGTTAAGATAAAAAAGCAGAGCTAAAGAAGGTGAAAAAGTAATTTTTCAATTAAATAAAATCTTTCAAGAATTTCTAAATTGGTTCCATCTTTGGACAAACTATTACCTTTAGAGAAAGAGGTTCTTCCCCTGTAGAGGAACTGCTGGTTTAAGATTAATCAGCTTTGGCACAGAATAGCAGACAGTCTGCTGGTTATATTGTTCCTATCAGAAGGGGTTCAATTTCAAAATCTGTCAGGGAACAAACGTGAATGTCTCTTTATGAACCACCATTAAATGTTCTATGGATGGAGTAATTGGCTGTACTAGAGACAGGTACAGCTGAATGTAAAGGCAGTCAAGAGGATTGCGTACTAGAGGACCTTTTTTCTATGAGCATGTCAGTAAATCTGGGCATACATGAGGTTGCACAGAACATACCCAGAGTCTAAAACATCAGAAACAGGTTCCAACCCTGCTTATATGAAGTACAGTTAAACTGTTAAATTTGCACTAGTCATTTGTTTAGGGAAATCAAAAAGTCACTTTGAGCTACCTCTATCTCCAAGTTGTCCATCTCCTGAAAATTTCAAACAAGTACACGGCATTTGGTGATGTTAATAAAGCAGGTGAATTTTCCTTAACCCCCTGGAATCAGTGGCCTCTTTTGAGATTCTGCCTCTAGTTTTGATCAGAACTTTCATCTTGATGCAAAGCCTCCTACCAAAAGTCTCAGTTTTGACAAAACCTGGTTAGAATCTGTCTTTTCAGAAAATGTCTGACTAGCACTAATGTTCATTTCTTAGGCTACACTGAGGGGAAGCTGCTAGTACTGAATATTCCCATCATATTCCTCAGTGTCAGATGCTTAAAATTTGCCAAAATGGGATTTGAAATTTCTTATGCTCTACAAGCAAAAATGTGTCTGAAGGAATTTTCCACTAAAACATTAGATATTTCCAAACCAATGCATTTTTTCATTAGCCTTTCTTTATCTGATTTTGTATGTAAAAATTTAAAGCTGATAAAACTAATGCTGCTGTTTGATTTAATTTCAGTTTTCACAGATCTATCTCTTAAATGATTCTTTGAAGTTGATCATCTTTTTACGGTAAAGAACCTTTTACAGTAAAGCCATTCTTAGATGTGATAGGAAGCCATAAGCACAGGAGGTTGAAAAGAGCTGCAAATGAGCCAAGCATCCTCATCCAAGCAAGAGTTATTCATTGGTCTTGGCATAGACTGCAGCAGCCTACGCACTGCTTTAATATATGCTAAATGGCTGTTGACCTACAGTGTCATTTGGCAACTAGCATTGTGCATTCTGCCATGATCTTTTCTGTCTCCAGCAACTCCTCTTTTTAGGGTGAGTTGACTATTTTGTCCCCACTGCCCAAAAGAGGACAAAAGGCCTAAGAATCCATTCTCAGGAGTTTAAAGCACTATTTTAAATAGTAATTTTAAATATTAAAACATATATTTTAATGCAAGACGAAAAGATGTTTAACATGAATAATATTTAGGATAGGAAATGATTAATTAAAATAAATTATCCTCTTCAGCTCCATAAATTCAGTACAGTAGCCTGCAGTAAAAATAAGCTCTGAGTTGATTTGTAATGTATGGAAGCAATTAAGTGAATTTCTTCATGTAGTAGGTACTGAGAGAAGATTTTTTTCTTTGTGTATGTAAATATACATATCAGAACTGGCACGTACTATAAAAAGTTTGCATAGAAGTGTAGGTTGCAGCTGTGCTACTAAGTAGTGTATGCTATATAGTTCAGTTACAGAAGCATCTTGAAAGAAAATCCTCATGGTCCACGCAGTGGTGTTTGTCTGCCTGACTGCAGGAAAATTAACTAGTTTTTACCTTCACAGATGTAAAATACAGTCTAACATTTTGTGGATTTTTGCCACAGGTAAACTTCTTAAGATCGGGAATAATAAGGGATAAGAATATTTTATTTTCACATGTTCTTTCATTTTCTTCAAGTCATTTCTTCCAAAGTCAAACTGTAACTCAGATTTTTAAATCCAGAACTCATAATAAATTAATCACTAACTGCACAAGTAGATCACTGACTTTTACTGGTTAACATTGGCTAGGAAGATAATGGTAGCATTCTAAATTGTAAGAGGTTATAAAAGCTTTATTAATATTTACTAAATGATTGCAAGATGTCATTATGTACTTTAATAGCACTTCATAAAAGACATTATAAACTGTACCAGCAAAGCATTCTCAAGAAATTCTATTTTTAAGGCCTTCTTAAGAAAAGTGAGTAAAACCAAGCAACATAAACTGTGCTGGATCATGCAGACACTCTAGCATGTGACTGCTTGAACAGTCAGTGGGTAAAGGTATGGACATGCATAAGCATTTATAGGGAAAAAGAGCCAAGCATACTATAAAGTTCCATTAAGACAATGAGGTGGATTAAATTGTTTGGGAATTACTTCATTGCATCTGCACAACTTTTTGGAGAGAAACATTGTAAATGCATTCTTGATATGAAGTATAATTAGAAGACTCTATTTGTAATTCTTTAATGCACAGGCATTTAGCCTGCTCTTTGTTCTTAAGGATAATACAGTGTAACAGAATACATAACTAACAACGTGAGATAATAATGAACTTGTGGCATCTAGGTACAACCTTTAACCTTGAATCCCAATGGTAAATGAGCTCATGATAACCACTCTGCCTGAAACTGTCTTACTGCTCTTATAGCAATGCTACTCTAGGGCGGAAATGTCTTTTCTAGTGGAAGGATGAACTTGGCAAACTGAAATGTTAAATGATAATGTCAGCACTTTCATCAGAGTTGTGTTGTTTGTGTTAATAATTGTGTTTACCAGCCAGTCTGAATTTTGCCTCTAGTCTAAACAATTTAATGATTTTATTCTCTCAACTTAATTCTACACTAATTTTAAAACTAGCTTCAAAGGATACTCTCCGATTTTTGTGAAAGATAGTTTTAGTCAAGTGGACCTATTTTTTCGTTTAACAGACACTCAGATTAAGTCATCAATAAGATGCAGAAAAACTAAGGACATTAATAACCTGGAATTACCAAAAATAACAATGCTAACAACCTAGTCATTAATGAGAATTACTAGTCTTGTTACTATAGAAACAGGACTGAAGCAAATAGAAATTATGTGTAATTTCTCATTCCCAAAAGTGACACATAATATGTCATTACCATAGTAATGATATTATTACCCAAATGTAACAAACTTAAAAGCTACTTACCATGAGAGGACACCTCCACACCTGAAAAAGCTGACATGTACATTCTGCTGTTGATCTTCATTGAAGCTCCACAAATAAATAACTGAAACTGAACTGACAAATTTATGAAGCAGTGGAGATGGTGGAGTCATCTCAAGACACTTGCCAATGGTTTGCTCTTTTTACTTCTGGCAAACCCAAATTAAGCTGTCAACCATTGTAGATGATAAGAGGACAAAGGTAAAAGTCAGTCTACTCTGCTGTCCTTTTTTGGTATGATCAGTACTAATTGTTGGCTCAGACTGGGAAACAAGACAAAACTGCACTCACAAAAGGGTTGGGCATTGACACTGCAGACAGGACTAGGCAAAAGGAATGTGTGTTTGCTTGTTTACTTTTCCTCTAGCTGTATTGGAAAGCCAAACTGAGCGAGCGTTTCTGTAGGAGTGAAAATATATGTGTTGGATGTGATGTATTACATAAACATATAGGAAAAGACTTCTGAGAGTGGGAATAAAAAAGACTGCCTTGACAAAAGAAACCACTGGAAAGTTCTCTAGCAACCACAACTAGCCTTACAATTCCCCATCAGGTTCGACGTTTTCCTGGTTTGGATGAAGTACCTTGCAGGTCAAATATTTTGAGGATGGCATCTTTTACTAATTGCTACTGCGTTTTTTGACTTCTCTGTAATCACTTTTTCAGTGTCATGTGTAGGATAAAATCCCTTACATGAACAAGCACTGGTAGAGTTACCGTGGCTGAGGTTTGATAGTGATGTTGCCTCCCACATTTAGAACAGGAACAAAGACCATTTGTGCATGTGTTATCATTGAGTCATTCATCAGGTGCTTGTGACTTCAGGCAATGGGTTTGCTGTTATTCCATTATTAATTTTATTAAGGCTTTTTCATTGTGCTAGGACTTGACACACTTCTATTGCCATAAAAATGAAAGCTGAACTTTACAGTATCTCACTGTGGAAGTTATGAAGAAGGGATCACAGAGAACTTGAGAGTTGTCACTCCTAGCTTCTGCTTCTCCTTATCACCACTTGTTAATCGCTCCAATTTTTCTTAAAGGAAAAAAAACTTTTTTACTCTAAAATTCACTGAGCACTGGCACAGATGATAGGTTGTGCAGTCTCCATCCTTGGAGGTATTCAAAAGACAGCTGGATATAGTCCTGGGAAACCTGTTCTAGGTGACCATGCTTGAGCAGGAAGGGTTTGGACTAGATAACCTCGAGAGTTCCCTTCCAACCTCAACCATTGTTATTCTATAATTTTTGAGACTTCTAGAAAACACAGGATAGTAGCTGGTTAACTACCTAGATTTGCCTTTTGGGATGTCTCAAAACATTGTGCTGCTGTGGTTTAACCCAGCAGGCAGCTAAACACCACACAGACGCTCATTCACTTTCCTCCTCCCCAGTGGGATGGGGGAGAGAATTGGGAAAAAAAAAAGTAAAATTCACTGGTTGGGATAAAGATAGTTTAATAGGACAGAAAAGGAAGGGAAAATAATAGTAGTAGTAGTAGTAGTAATAATAATAATAACAACAACAATAATAATATTAATAAAAATAATAATATACAAGACAATTGATGCACAATGCAATTGCTCACCACCCACTGACCAATGCCCAGCCTGTCCCCGAGCAGCGATCGCTGTGTCCCGACCAACTCCCCCCAGTTTCTATACCGAGCGTGATGCCATATGGTATGGAATAGCCCTTTGGCCAGGTTGGGTCAGCTGTCCTGCCTGTGCCCCCTCCCAGCTTCTTGTGCCCCTGGCAGAGCATGGGAAGCTAAAAAGTCCTTGACTAGTGTAAGCACTGCCTGAGCAACAACGAAAAACATTAGTGTCTTATCAACGTTATTCTCAGTGCCCAAAAGAGTTTACAGTGTTATTGCTTCTGTTGACAGGGTAGAGCTATTACAAGAAGGGAGAGAAACTCAGGTCTCATTCTTGTTTTCCATTGCAAGTTTGTGTGTTGTATCCATACAACTAAAGAAAATCTGCACTAAAAAGCCCCAATATGCTTAGAGAAATTATATGCAATAGAATTCCAAATGAAGATTCTGTTTATGGTGGTAGAGAACAATAACACAAAGCATCCAGGTGGTTTCTGTTGCAATTTTGTATCTTAAAATGCCAGAAGATTTAAATGCAACTACACATAGCTCTTTTTTGATATGCCTCTATTTGAACTGAAAAATATGCACCTTCTACTTTTACCAAATACAACAAATGTTTATTTAGCAAATGCATAATCTTGTACCTTTGGCGCAAAACATTGCTCAGTTTCTAAGGCAATGCAGATGATTACCTATAAACTTTACATACACAGAAGTGTGGTTGCTTTCCTCAAGCTGTATGCTTAAAATTCATGCAAGACAGCTTTTGCTCACAGAGTCGTGTTGATCTATCTTGTGGTTTGATGTGCTACCAAAACTGCAAATCATCTTCAGTGATAGCTCTGCCCCTGAAAAGCAAAGTAGTAGAATGAATGAGAAAAATGTTGATTTTGCTCAGAGCACTGTAAGGGAAGGAGCCAACAATCCAGGCCTCAAACAAGCAATCGGTATTTAGAACTCACTGTGCATCGCTGAGTTACAAAAACAAGAAGAGGCATGATGAGTATATAAGCATGAACAGGACTTGGAAAAAAGCCCTAATGACTGACAACAAGCATTATTTTAATAATACTCCATCTCTGGTGTAAGTTTCATGAAGACATGTACATGCGATATTCTTCTGTCACCATTCTTGGACATAGTGGCTAGCTAATAATTAATGAAGCATCAATTCATGTCTAATGGAATAAACAGTTGGTTATTCCTTTGAGTAAAAATTTGAGTTTGATTGACTCAGAGCCACTGTTTGCAACCTCATAAAACCACAGTCATGAGCAATAGTTGATTTACTCACCTCTCCAGCTGGCAAGACTGTATATTGGGAAACACTGAAGTGGATAAGTGCCTCTGATGTACAGCTCACAAACTGAATTAAGGCCATTACCTCTATTTATGAATCACAGGATGATGTTACATTATATAATAACTCCGTTTTTCAGTGGAAGAAATCTTGAGGAGACACCACTGAAATTGTAAGAAACACTCAGAATACTTGAGTTTTCTGCTAACTTGGGTATTTTACTAACCAGCTACATCTTTTGGGACACATGTGAAACCTTTTGATTTTGCTTGTCATGTGGAACAGGGTCTGTTTAAAACCGTGTTCTCATATTTTATTCTTCTTGAGACTTTTCTAAAAGACTGTCATTTTATATATATGTAAATCAGCTGATTTCTTGCCTGATATTTTAGATAATATACTACCTTTTGAAGCTTTTAAAGATGAATTTAACTAGCAACTTCTGCTTTCATCAGATAAATGGATTTAAGCATGAATAACACTGCCATCTATATCAGTATCTTGCTGATGCCAAGACACTGTAGCAAATGAACCAGGAAGACTCACCTGTATGCAAGATACAGCTGAAGGCATGTAAATACTTGGGTTTGATTGATAAATAAATCATGCACAATCTGATTCTGTAGCTCAGAGAGCTACTCTCTTATGGGCATGAGCATTTCTTTTCTACAAAGATATGTAATGCAGAGTGTGAGCATATTTCCTTCTTGGGGCAGAACATACAGTAGATGCAATAAAGTAACCAGTCTCAGGGCAGGAGAAACAAGACGACTATGTGTTAAGAAGGTGTGGCTGTATTAGTCTTAAGCACGTATGTCAGTCTTGCAAAAACTGTTACAAAATTTTAACAATGCAAGGCACAAAACTGACTTGCTCACCACAGTTTTGAATGAAGAGGAGAACCATAATATCTTTGTACTTATCAAAGAAAAAACACACCAACAACCCTTTCTGGGGGTAATGCCTTTTACATC
Source organism: Scopus umbretta (assembly GCA_013400535.1). Taxonomy (NCBI): domain Eukaryota; kingdom Metazoa; phylum Chordata; class Aves; order Pelecaniformes; family Scopidae; genus Scopus; species Scopus umbretta. The sequence goes on along the minus strand of VZTL01042362.1, from coordinate 8,643 downwards.
TGTATCTTCAAGATTTTCAAGTCAGTACTACAATTATTGAGATTGCAGAGTCTATTATTCTGGTGTTAGGAAATACCAGTTGTACAGCTGCACAGTGAATGTGAATTATATTCCATGGTGTAATGCATTATTATGCAGGCTTTAATTATAGGATAATTGACTGGTCTTTTCCACAAAATACTGACCTCATTTACTTTGATTCTAAATATTTGCAAAACTGGCTTTGACATAATCATGAAGTATCTATGGTGCTTTGAAGTGTATGACCTGAAGAAGGACTTGCGTGACTGAAAAGGTTTACATTCTCTGGCTGTCCTATCTGGGCTAATGCATTATTATACCTTTTTTTACAAACCTGCTCCTGCCTATACACTTAGAAGATGCTGGTAACAAAGAAACCCCCTCTTGCTGGAATAATTGTCTTATTGAATATGAAGCATCCTCTGTGTTTGCTTAGTGTTTCATGTTAATCCCAATGCCCCAGTTTAAAACTAAGGCATACAGGTACTGTCTTAAGTACGTAGTACATTTAAATGTCAGTTTTATATTTGTTTTGTAGATAAATTCAGTCATTTAATTACACAGATTTTAAACTGATGCTTTTCTTCAGGCTCCTAATATAGTACAGTTTTAAAAAATTCATTTTTATTTTTTAGGTTCTCTTTTCAAATTGTAGCGTGGATTCCTTTCCCCTTTCAAACATGTAAACCAGAATTGTGAGTTTCAGGAGTCTCAGTCATGCGGAATGTCATTAAAAGAAAAGAAAAATAACAATCCAGTTCTGGATGTGACAATATTTAAAACTTCCTTTATACTATTAATTAATGAAACCCTGTCGAACAAAACATTAGTCTCATCTGTATTGGTATGTATTTTTAAAGTGAAAATTTTTGCTTGGATATTAATTTTAGACTATAAGAGAAATGCCTATGTGCTTTAAAGTTTTGTTTCTAGGGTTCTGAGTTCTTGAATTTTTTTCTCTTTGCTTTTTTTTGTTGGGTTAAACATTTCTTTGCTGCAAATATAACATTTTCACATTGCTGAGTAGATCAAAATATGTCTTATCTATAATAATAGTCCTTAAGTCAGCAATATTAAAAGTTTTTTAATATTGGTAGTCAGCACTGAGTTGCTTTTAAAATATCTTCCTTTTATTAAAGACACAAAACCCACCCTAATCTAGAAGAAGCCAAATACTATCAGACAACTAGACATATTAGGATTTTTCTTTAAAGTTGGAACTCAGGATGACAAGTAGGCTTGGAGAGAAAGGAGATTAAACAAATCCTATTCCTTACATGGAGTCAGGAAAGCAAGTAATTAAAATGACTTTAATAAAAAGTCATATTTGAAATATAGTTGAAAAAGAATATAGCATAGACTGGCTGCTCTTAAAAAGCAAAGAAAAGTAAAGCACTTATTTGAAAGTTAGGTAGAATCTCTACAGTTACACTCCACTTCAGGTATATTGAAATTTCCTTCCAGGTTTATTGGAAACAGGATACTTACCTAAGTCATATCCATTCACACAAAGCTTCATATTGTAAGAGTGTCAAAACCTTAGATGGATTTTTGGATCACAGCTAGGAAGAGACGGACTCCGGAAACTTGTGTGTTGCTTTGCCATTTTCTCTGACCGTTATTGTTTCATCTCATTCTCACATTCTTTGTTTCTCTTTTTCCTCTTTTAGAAAAACTTTGAAAACTTCACTTTTTTCTTAATTAGAGCAGGCTCAGCAGAAGGGACAGTGGAAATTTTTTTTTTTCTGAGGATGAGGACAAAATGGTTTGCATCGTTCTTATGCTTGAAATCAGAAAATTCAAAATTGCTGTAGCAAAAGAGATGTTCCCAGGTGCTTAGGAGCAAGGAGCAAGAATCAGCAAAGGTGTTTTGGGGGAAAGTAAAGTGAGGAGAGAATGGATAATAGGTCTTGGAAGGTCAGGAAGATTTTGGAGGGCTGTTGGAAATGAGGGGGAGATGGAAACACCACATGCTTCATGCATCAGTCTGTGCCTACCTTCCTTCCATTCTCAATAGCCCTTCCCTGTGCAAACTCCTGTGTGCACAAACATGAGGGAGGCAGTGATATGGAAGAAGTGGGAGGAAGGAGACCTGGGCAAGGGAGGAGAACACCTGGACAAGCCTGACACGCAGTGAAGCTGAAAAGCAGGCTGGGCTCTGACAGTGGATGTTTCCACCACCACTGCTTCCTTTAGCAAGACCTTATCCAACCTTGTTCCCTTGCAAGGCAGTTGTGTATGTTGTTGAGAAATAAAATGAGTATAAACTGGCAGTGCACACTACTCAAGCACCATCAAAATGGTCATCAGGACAAAGGGCACCTGTTAGCAGAATTGGCTTGCTATCCCAAGAGTCCAGGAGACTATTATTTTGCATAGAACTAAAACTAGCCCTAAACCTAGAGCAGAAAAGGGAAGCAAAAAAAATGTAAAAAAAAAAAAAATTCTCAGGTTTGACAGACAGCTTTCTGATTGGATCTTTTAAACTACCATGTGACAACTCAGGAAGTCCTCAGCTTTTAAAAAACTTTAAACACTAAATGACACATCCATATGGCCAGTGCTCTAAACTGTTTAAATGGTTACGGCTGTAGCAGATCTCTACAAATGTATTACTCAGTTGGCAGCTATGTATATAGGAGCACTCTGTCTAATCATTTTCATGAGAATTATTTTTTTAATCTATTGAAGAGCACATGCATGTAGATTAATAGAACTTAGGGACAGAGCTGATGAATAAGCATCTTTCTGCAAAATAAAATACATACAAATATGACCTTATTGCTCTGGTGGGGGGTGAATTTCAGTTCAGTCTGAAAATCTGAGAAAGTATCTTTAAGTTTTAAATAGAATTCTCTTGGTTCACTGAAACCATGAAATGGAACTGAGGATTTTTTTTTTTAATGCTATGATATTCTCCCAGACAACTTTCTTCTCTTCCCACTTTGTATCTGTTATGACCTACAGGAAGCTCAGCAGTGGCATACGTGGAAAACATTCTTCACTGACTCACAAGAAAAAACATACTCATTCATTTTCTTCCTGCCAAAAGAAAAATCACCACAAAAGACTATTTTCATTTAGTGTTCTCTTTCTTAGTTGCTGAGTGCTGTTAGAAATACCATTGCCACATCTCAATGGGAAAACATTCTGCCCGTAGTTTTCAAGAGACATTATACTTACAGATCCTGTTGACTTTTCCCAGCTGTTTTTATGTATTTGTTTAAAATATTGCTACTGTGGATTTCACAATCACTCTTTCTTCCTGGCAATCAGACATTAATTCATAATCTGCACAAAAAACAGATCTAAGTGGAGGGCAAATGCAGGCAGTGTGAGAGGGAAATATTTAGGAGGTTTGAGTTAAAAACCTTGATAGATATTGTGAAGCAGATTGCATTAAATTAAAATTCAGATAAACAAAAATACAATGAAATCTCAACATTCCCCAGGTCTTCTGAGACTCCGAGTTATGACTTAGATCAAATGAATATGGGAGCTTGGCTACAACTGCACACATTGCATAGGGCTGGGCCCAGAGTTCTGGTCATGAGAGGAGGTTCAGTCCTGTCTTTCCATCCTAATCTGTATTTACTCAAAGATTTCATATGTTTCTGCAGACCTTCAGATAGACACGGTTGTGTTTTATCAGGTATTAGATAATTGCCCTTACTAAGCCCAGAGCTGGACTGAAACAAAATTCAATGTGCCTGATTTATGCACTCACATTTTCCAATATAAAACTGCCTTCAAAGTAAAAGAAAACTATCTAAATGTCTTATTTACTTTTGTGTTTGGGACTAAAGATACGTGACTTTGCCATCAAAGGAACTTGTGATGTTGAAGTGAAATTAAATTTGTGCCTAAAATGCCTAGACAGTATACAAGATTTTCAAAAACAACCTGAAAAGTTTTCATTTCTTTCTTCTTTACTTGTGCTAAGGACAAGTGACTTAGCTATCAATGATGCTTATTAGAATCCTGTAATATAATGAAAATGAAATGCATTGTGCCCAATATGCCTTAGTTTTCATAATAATGACAACACATATGCTGTATTTCTTTCTTTGTTTTCTTTGTGTCGAGGATATAAACTGTCTTTCTGCCATCACAAACTGTGAATAATGTATGAAATAAATAAAAAAAAAAAAGAGAAATATGAATAGAAATAGACTGTGCCAGAGACCCATATGTTCTACTTGGGGATGGGCTTGATTCACAACCTATCAAAGTCAATGCCAAGACTCCTATGGAAATTAACGGGCTTTGATCAGGCCCTATAGTCATATATTTTGGGTCCTGGATTCTTAAGTAATAAGAAAAGAAAGAACTTGTCAATGAACAGTATTCTTTTCCTTTGTGTTGCTCTTCAGGTGCCAAGAGCTCTCTTGACACCTGAAGTTTGACTTAGTTGCAGCTTCCCACACTTGGTCCTGCTACCTGTGGAAGGTGTAGGTTTAAGGATATTGAATGTAATATTTAGATACAAGGTAGGGTAATCAAGCAGCTGGTATCAGACTGGCTGCTAAGTTCAGAGGGTTCTTGATAGTTAAATGAGATACATTACCATCTAACTCCATGCTTATTAGACAGATGAGTACCTCTGTTTTGAGCTTTGATTTGCTAGTCCCTTGAGTCATCACTTAATACATAGTTGACATTTAAAAATAATACTTCTTGCACAAGAGGCCAGCTTGTGTACACTGGGCCTGGAGAGCAACACGTCTGCTTTGAGCTCCCACCCACAGTTGCAACAAAGCTAATGAGTAACACATAGTAATGCCAGCTCCCATGAATTACTGATGAGTAATGGGCTTTTGGCTGAGATTGCATGATGACATGGGAACCTCCAGGCCCCTGAAGAATTCTGGCTTTGTCACAAGGAAAGCCTTTCATATTGCCTGCCTCCCAGGCTTGCCTGCTTCCTGAGCAAAGGAGCCAGTGGAAGCCTGCTGTGGGACGGCTTTCTCTTCTCCTTTTAGCAACCTGATGCTTATCAGAAGAAAGAAGAAGAGAGCTGAAAAAAGCATATTGTGATAAGGTCTGTTCACGTCTTTCCCCACCTTCCACATGCCATGGGACAGGTTGTTTGCTTCTTGCTGTGCCTACTTGCTGGAAAAGGAAAAAAAAAGCATCATTCTGCAGTGCTCATGCCTAGTCCACAGCCACTGACAAAATAAAAGGAAAAAAAGAAGTCTGCAAGGAGCAAAACAGGGCTGGTGTGCTGGCAAGAATTGACAGGAGGTTGGGAACAGGAGACTGAAAGAAAATTTGAGAAAAATGTGAGCTGAGGGAAGAGCTTAAGATGAGAACTGGTGGTCCATCTGGCTGAGAACTGGACACATAGGGGTGCAAGCGGGGCCAGTCTGATGGAGGAGGGGACTGGGCTTGTGCAGGACTGCGGAAGCTAGGAAACTGCAAGTATTTGCTGAGAAGCTCAGCAGAGTATAGGAAATAAGTAGTGCCAAATGCTTAAAATCACACTGTTCATTTTCCGTGTTTCTCCCTTACAAGGATACAATCCAGACAGAGGGAATTTGGAAAAAGAAACACAGGTTAAAATCCCCAATACTATTATTTTTATTATTTTAAACAAAGCATAACAATATCAAAGTAGCATTTTCCTCTCTTCTGAGGAGGAATATCAAGACCTAGAGGATCTCTTGGGGTTGTCATTAATGCAACCCTTTGTTTCTGAGAAAAATACAAAGACTCACTGTTTTTTTATATTTATGTTTCTGTATATTTGCACTTCTGTATATTTATTATTTTTCATGTAAAAATTGTTCTGACTCATAAATGGAGTAGGTTGAGCCATTAGCAGTCTGGCAACTCTCACTCAATGTAAAGAAGCCTTCTGAGGAGTATAGCAAGAGGAAAGAGAATTATAGCAGGTGCTAGACAAGGCTGACCAGACCCACCAGTCTGGAAGTGCTATTTAGATAATGAGAGAAATAGTTCTAAAATAAACCTATACCTGAAGCCATCCACACTATGGGACCACCATGGGTCTCAGAGAAGCCCTTTAAAAATTGCAGAAAAATGTCAAAAAGGACGTCAGCAGATGAATCCTGTCATCTCATGGTTGATCTCCATCCTCTTTTCTGTTAGAGACAAGCATTCTTTCAGAAACTGAATATTTATTCCACCCTAGATAACAAATTAAAGCAATACAAAGCATTTTATTTAGTATATTGAATATCATGAAGAAGAGAGCTTACCTTCAAATGGTAATATATGTGAAATTGTCGTACCTAGTCTCATGTATAGGTGAAATATGTTTTTTATTTCTAATGGAAAAGTGGAGGTGAAAAATTCCAGTGTGGATTTGTGCTATATACATAAGACAAACTAAGATTTTTCATCTTCTTTAATATTCAAAAAGAACTGCTTCTGTCCCACATTTGCAGTGTTTCTAACTAGCAGTGATGAAAATAGAGGAAATTTTTTTCACAGAAATTAAGGAATAAAAAACAAACCAACTTTGCATTTTTTGTACCTGATTTGCTGCTTTTTAAACAGAAAAGTACCATTCAATAACTCATAAAACTGCATTTTCTTTCCATCTGAGTGATGTACCAACAATCGCAACAAAATATCCCTGGGTAGCCAGTAGAGAAAAATAGACCATAAAATAAAAAGGACATCCCCCAGGTATTTAGCAGGAGAGAACCATTCTTGTCCATTTAAAGAGTGTGTTCAAGAGTATTGCTTAAATGCAAGGCAAATAAAACACATCTAATAAAAATGTAAGTAAATTATTATAACAAAGGGATAGAGCAAGTGCACAGAAGGAGACGCTACTATCAGAAAGACATCTGATAAAACACATTTTCAACTTTAATCATCTCTAAGCCATAGACTGGCTGGGTAGAATAAAACTGAAAGTGGACCATATTTTTCTTTATTTTTTTTTCAGCTGAGGAAAACCTTTGGCTGTATTTAACCATGCACAAATGATTGACTGCATACTAATACACAGTCACACATGCAAATACCACTGGCATGCAGAGCTGACAAATTTATGAAAAGAAATATTGTACAAATATTTTTTACTCAGCAAGTGCCATAGAAGAGGTATACAGTAATAAACATAGACTATTTTAACCCTTTACAGTCAGAGTTACACCTGCTAAGGTGTTAAAATCCATTAATTCTGATAGAAATTGACAGTCATAAAATACAGCTGAATTCAGCCTATATAAGCATTTTAATTACTGTCCTTAGTTTAAATAAACAAAGGCTGAGAGTTAAACTTTCATACAGGGCAGGTATCTCAATATCTAGGTCAAATGCAGAGCATTCAGGCATGAGATGTAAAGTAGTAACATTCCACTCTGAATCTTAGACAGTGCCATATAGCAAATATCAGCTATGTATGCCTAACATTTTTAGACGTCTGTTGATTAATTCCATATTTGAAATGGAGTATAAGCCAATTGTTTCATATGCACGGGTGGCATGGGTGTTGACATGCAGTTGAATCCTATTTGATGAGTTTTGCACTTTTTGGTAAGCTGCATGTTTCTCATTTGCAGTTATAAGTGTGAGCTTGAAGTGCAAGTATTTGAAACCATGCTGCAAGACATTGAAATTCGTTACAGTCCCTTACTACAAGTGCTGTGAATACATATCTGTTATAGATATTTTATATAAATACATAGAGAGGTAAAATAAAGAGACAATAATTTATAAAAAACGAGACTAATACGCAAAAAAGACTTACTATTTTACCGGGGTTTGTAAGCGCTAGATCTAATTTACAGAAGGGGCTTCTAAGTCATCACGGAAGTGGTACATTGTTAACAAATAATCGATAACCTGTCTATAACAGCATTTTTATTTTTATTTTAAAGTGAAATCTGTAAATTGTTTCTACTTAGCAAGCAAATATATACCCCATCTCCTGGTCCCCAGGTCACAAAAGAGGGTTATCCTGTCACCACCACTGATTTCTTAAAAGTGTGACATGTATTTAGTTGTCAGTTCCTATCAGCAGCATTCACGAATCAACATTACATCAGCAGCAAAGCACACCATTTTATGCTCTTTTTGAAGATAATTAGAGTTCCCTTTTGTTGCAAATAAGATGTAAAACAGCTATAACTGCTGGTGAACGTGATTAAAGTAACCTCTATAGAACCCCATTATTCTAGACAGATTCCTTCAGATGCATAATTTCCCCATTTTAAGAAAACATAATGCATGCATATAAAATTCAAATCGTTGAGANTAAAATTCAAATCGTCGAGACACCTCTAACAAAAATTAGTTCTCTATTAAGGCATTCTTAGTAGCTGGTTAACATGTAAAACTCTCTAAGTGTATTTTAAAATAATCATGAAATAATAGTACATGTCATTAAAGGTAAACATTTTACAGTGAGAGGTTTGTTCAGACAAGAACTGTGTATTAAACTTTTTCTTACAAAACTCCCATTAGAAGTGTATGAAGAATATACCACATTCTCATTTCTCTATCAGGTATGTGCTGAAACATCCCCCTTCCCCCCAGCCTCATAATCATGCATCATTATAGACAGACAAATTAGAGAACGTCCTCTTTTTTCAGCCCATAAATTATAGCTGAAATGTCCTCATTAGACCTCATCTAATATTGTAA
>VZTL01042361.1:23480-34321 GCA_013400535.1 Scopus umbretta | reverse complement strand
TCATTTTTTATTTAAAAAAAAAAGCAGACCATTGCATTATAGGGCAGGGTACTTCATCTCTGCTGTTCACTGCCGTTCCCAGGCTCCAGGAGCGTTCATTACTCACCTCCAAACACCTTCACTAGAATTAAGATGAAGCATGGCAACCATAAAGTTTAGCAGAGCCCCAGGTTTTTTTTAGCTTTTCATCATTTATTTGCACACCTCTGACACATTTGGTTATTTAAAACACCGCTCGTGCCATTTCCTCATTCCCAACCGTGGTGGGAAGCGCGCTGCTACCCGACTGTGATTTTTCTTCATTACTTCCATGAGACATTTGAGTTTTTGCTATGACTGAGTAGTTTTGACGTGTTATTGAGCAGAAAACCCAGATGGAAGCACAGGACGAGAAAGCAAAGCTCTGCAGCCATGCCCTGGGACCCCCACCCATGCTGGGCATGGGGGACAGGGCTCCTTACCCATCTTGGAAGAGCATGAGAATATCCCAAGTAGCAGCTCGTGCTTGCACTTCAGCAGGAGTTTGCATAGAGAGTTGCAACCTTTAGAGAAGCCTTGGAGACACTCAACCCCAGGTGAAGTCAAAAGGAAAACTCCCAGGAAGGTTTTCTGCCCCACTGACCAAAATTTAAGAGGAACAACCTTCCTGCATGCCAAGCAAGGGTCAGATCAGCACACATGGAGGTACCTAAAGGGTTACCCATTCCTACAACAACCACAGCAAACATGCCTGCCCCGGTGCACGCATTCCTCTGGCCAGCCAGACTTGCCCGAATAAAGAGTGAATGACAAGCGACACCAGGAGGGCGTGAAGAAGAGCAAATAATTGAGATGAAAGGTCAAGTTAATAAGCCGAATGCGAGGAAGACGGGATGGAAAAAGTAATTTAATCATCAGGGCTTGACAGCACAACTCTGCTGAGCCTTCGCCACGAAAGCGGCGCTGAAGTGGTACTTCAGGACAGTCTTTGCAAGTGTTTTCTACCACGGCTCGTTGCAGAGATGGTAAAGGAGATCCAATTGACAAGCCCAGGAGCAGCTTCTGGCTCAGCCTTTCCTCCTCCTTCCTTTTTCACGTGGGATTTGGCTAGGCCCAAAACTTTTTTCAGGTACAAATGTGCACTGTGTCTTTGAAAACCCCGAAGCTGAATCTTCTCATCCCAGCTAAGAACCTGACCTTTTCTTTCCATTATTCTCAAGGTTTAAACACCTAAAAACCATTCTGCTTTAAAAAAGACTTGGTCTTTAATCTTAGACTTAACAAATTCCTGACAGGTTAGATCCAAAATTACTGGATGAAAGACAAAAGTATATACAGGGGATTTTTTCTGCCTTTTAAGCACTAATCTATTTTTCCTTATATTTACTATTAGAGGGCTTGGAGATGCCACAGGAGTTTAAATCATTGTGCTAAATGTCTGGCTAGAGAAAAGAAGGTACCACCAGGGATGACCAGCATCTCACTCCTTAGGCACCAAGATTTAAAACCCTTCCAGAATTTATGTTTTGCAGTCTTATAAATAAGACTGAACCTAGCCTTGTAAAGACTGAACCTAGCCTTATAAATAAGACTGAATCTAGCCCTCTTCCGCCCCACACCTACACTCAGTGCAACAGATGCCCACTTAGAGCAGCTCCTTGTAGATCAGCAATGGCTTACGAACATCAATTTTAGACTATTTCCCCAGAAACGCAGTGCCGTATCTGCTTGATAAGCAGCTGTCGTTGACAGGAGAAAAACCAGTGCCAGGACGCTGATATATCACTACTAATAAGCTGCTGCTGCAAGCGAAGAGGTCTGCTTGTATTCGCACTTGGGGTGGTTTGGGCTGCACGTTGGCCGGTATCACCCTCATGCCGCAGCGCGCCCAGCTTGGTTCCCTGGCACTTATTTACCATTGAGGTCCACTTTGTAGTGTTTTTTGTTTTTTTTTTTTCCTCCCTGGTTCATTTTTCAGCTTTCCTGCAGCGCTGGGAGGAATTGCCCTCGCTCACCCCGGGGCGCCCGCCCAGCGCCCCGACACGCTGAGCCGAGCCCGTGATGGACGTGTTTTCCACCAGCCTCACCCCGCTCCCGAAATCATTAACGGCACCACCCACGGCAGCGGTGTTGGGACATGTGCCTTGGCATGGAGATTGAGCTGGATGCCTCCGAAATGTCATCCCTAGACATCGCTGCTCCTAGAAAACCCTGTGGTTCAGAGGAGCTGCCGTGCTCGGCTGGGGCGGTTCAGACCTCGTGCTAATTACCCTGATGATTTTTGCGAGCGCGTGGCGGAACCAGTGGCCCTCCCAAAGGCTCTCCCCGTGCCAGCACCCCGAGAAATCGCAGCGTTACGTCCTGATCCTGCTCCCTGGCTCCAAACCAGCTCTGTCCCTGCCTGTATTTCAGAAATGCTTTACCTGCCTGAACGCTGCGGTCCCTCCAGCTCAGGAGCAATTCATCTAAAATGCAAGATGAGATTTGGAGAGGAAGGCAAAGGAGGAGGAACACAACCACGACCTGAGCTGTCTGCAGAAAAGGGGGAAAACAAACACCTTAAAGTCACCAATAGCTCGTTTACCAACTTGACAGAAAACTGAAGAGCTTAAATCTCATGAAGCAATTCCAGGAACAACTCTATAGTATCACTTACTTATTCAAGACTTTTGCACACCTCATTAAAAGTGAACTGGATTTGCACCAGGGAGAATGCGGGTCACAGGTGGAAGTTGGCAGAGCTCAATGGCCAAGACACGCAAGCGCCTGCCTGGCCACCAAGCTCCAGCTTGGTCCAATGTTTAATGAAATAAAGCAATTCTGAGTGTATTATCAGAGCAGAAGCCATGGGCTTTTGTTTTGAGGCTCAAATCAGTTTGTAACTGTATTTCTGGCAATTAATCCCTCCGTCTGTGGCCTCTGATACAACTTCTTTGCAGTTGGGGTCTGCGGTTGGGGTTTCCACAACACCTCTCAATGCTGCTCTCAAAGCAGGTGATGCTGCTCTCCCTGTCCCACCAAGGCTTCCCCTGGGCACACAGGTTGGACATCTACAGAGGTTCCTTTTGGCCATGCCAACCAGCGAAAGGGCAGAGCCAAACCCCTGAAGTTCTCCCAAAGATACAACCAAGAGGCCCCTACTGGAGCATATCTCCATGGGCTACTCCCTATGGACCCCAGCAAGTCAATCACATTTCAGGAAACCAGCTATGAAATCATCTCTTTTCATCCATATTTCATCCTTGGGCAGCAGATTGAAGCCTCCGGGTTCCCAGCAGAATGGGCAGCCACCGCAGGGAAGGTCAGCCCAGAGGCTGCAGAGCCGGCACTGCTCACGGTAGCGCATTTGTTTGAAAATAGCAAATATGTTAACAATTAAGGAAAGGAAATGCTGAAAGGCTGCCTTGTTAATTAAGGAACTTGCTATCAAAGGACTCATTAAAAGCTACTGAAACGGAATGGTTGTTAAAATAAATACCCATTAATCTTAACGCGCAATCAGGAACATGCTGCCACTACCCACCTCGCGGCGGGGGGAGAGAGGGCTCCTCGACACACACCTACCACTGCCAGAGCCTTGGTGGTGGCACGAGCTGGCAACGGCCACCGACCAGAGGGTCCCAGATGAGACCCAAGCAGGTCGTCCCAGGGACCCCATCCCACCACCCTGCAGGAGCACCTCTGGCTTTGAGGAGGAGGAGCACCTCAGGAGGAATCTGACCGTGCCTCCTGCTTTTGCTCAGCCACAATTAGGCGCAATGTGGTCACTGGAATGCAAACAAAAGTCCTATTGTAGCACCAAGAATGCTTCCACCAACCAACTCACCAAAGAATTAAAGCCGCATTTCCACGCAAAACAAAGTCTGGCAGGTTTCAAATAGTCTCAGAGTTTCCAAATTTTTTTTTTGGGGGGGCTACCAACAGAATTTCTTTTTAATTTGCAACAAACATTGGGATTGATGTGATTAAGTATATTTAGACATGCAAATCCATGGACTTCATACAACAGCAAAGTGGGCAAAAAAATGGGAATTCCTTAATATTAAATGTCCACTTTTCTATAAACACCACAAGTTGTCTCAATAATTTCAACACTGAATTTGCTGACTTCTCCAATTCATAATACAATATTGGTGAAATATTTTGCAGAAGATGGAAACATTATGCTATAATAATGGGCAATTTTTCGGCAGCATAAAACCAAGAATAATCCCAGCAGATACTTTCTGTGCAGGCACGGATGAAAACTTCAGAACCTGCAGACCCCCAGATGTGATCTCCTCCTTCCCCTGATGCCTCTGGACTGTCCTTGCTGCCGGCAGCATTGGAGCCCCAGATCTCACTGAACCATGGGCAAAATCAGTAAATAAGCTCTGTTAGCTCTTAAGAGGACAAATTCCTGGCTTGCCCATGCCGTCCTGATTTGCCAGGTTCTTAACACCACCCTGATGCATTTTTTAATTGTGCCTTTTTTTTTTTTTAAAAACAATTATTCTGCAGTCACTGAAGATGGCAAAAAACTCCAAACCATTACCCAGATACACTAATACTTCCCAAACAGTGAAAACAAATGTACAACAACTACTCTGCTCTTTTTAAGAGGTTTACTTAAGAAACAAACCAACCTCTTATTAATTGCCCAGAAATCCATTTTCAATTTTGACAAGGTGGGTTTTGTGGGGGGTTTTGGTTGGGTTGGGGTAGGGGGTTTTGGGGTTTTTTGTGTTTGTTTGTTTGTCCATTTGGTTGGAGGTTTTATTATTTAAAAAAAAACTGTGGATCTGCACCCAACATCTTGCAAACAAAAGTAAGCGTATCCAGGACAAAGAGGTCCAGGAGCAACGTGTGAGAGCCCCAAGCAAAACAGACGGTCAAGAAGAGGCATCCCTCTCCGTGCTGGCGCACCAATGCCCACCCTGAGCAGGGTGGTCTCCAAAGATGCCCCCTCTGAAGGTAGGAGCTCAGCTGGCATCAGTGACCAGCTTGGCCGTACCAGCCTCTACGGGTGCATCTCTGATGGCACGGAGAGGCAACAGCACAGCGAGCGTGGTCCAAAACCAAAGCTTGTACCTACAGACCCACAGGGTGGGATCACACGGACCCAGCGGAGAGACAAGGGGCAGAGGAGCTTCCTACATTGATGTCCTGTTATTAGTGGCCTCGGAGCACTGAGAATTTTGACAGAAAGGTAGAGAAAACATCTGCCCCAGTGTTTAAAAGAGAGAAGATGCTGATCTGGAGAACTGCAGGATACCACAACTAAACCAAGCCCAGATTAAGGCACAAGAAGGGAAGAAGTCATACGGAGCTAAAACACAGCAGCATGCGCATCAAATCACTGGGAACAATACAGATTAGCAAAAAGAAAAGTTAATTTTTCTAAAAAGTTTTATGTTTAATATAAAAGGGAAATCAATGCAGTGCCTTTGTCCAGGAGACAATTGGACTCGTTAAGTGCTATACAGTCAGACAACACCACACATCCCAGAAAATCAAATCCATCCCTAAGAGTATTAGCTTCAGATTAGGTATTAAGAGAGCAACTCTTAATTAATTAATTAATTAATTCTATTTACTTGGCTTTTCAGAACCCTTACTAAGAAGAAGAAATCACTTTTTCCTCTGCAAATTGTTTGAGTTTGGAAAGAGGATGCGAGCAGACCGGTCCCTGGTTTCCAGCAGGGAACATGCTGTGGGCTGAGCCCTGTCACTTTATGCTAGACGTGACCCGCGTGGGACGCGAGAGGTGACTGATGTGCGAGCATTAATGGTTCCTTATTGATTTCAGCCACTGTCAAGCTCTGTATTTGATCTCTGAAGTCATCCCAGGAGCTACGCACTGAAGCCAGTGTGTTGACTTACGGACTTCAAAAAGGCGACTGGCACTCAGCAACAAGTTGTCGTTCACACGGTTTTGAAATTTGCCAAAGAAAAGAAGAAACCTTCCAGCCAACAAGAGAAGGTCGGCAATGAGTAACACTTGTGGGCCAGGGCACCTGAGCACAGAGCAATGCCTGTTGGGCAAAGGGATGATCCCCAGCCTTGGAGTCCCAGGATGCTCCTCAGCCTTCGACCCATAGGATGCTCCCCAGCCTTGGGAACTCATCAGGTCTTCATATTACCCGTCAGTTACAAAGTTAAAGGCTTCCTGATGCCCAGACTTATGAAAGGAGAGGCAATGACTGCACACACGTTTCTTTGAGAAAGTCATTTCGGATTCAATGCCCAGCTGGGACCTACTGGAACGGTCAATGGCATCACCTTCATGTCAATAGCCTCCCTTCCAACAGCTACAAAATCCATCCTGCTGCTCGCAGTGAACAGGACAGGCAGCTGTGCCCTGGTTTACCAGGAATAAAAGGGGCGTCTTTCTCCCCAGGACCTGCCATGCCAGCAGTGACCCGATGAACGACAGTTTCTGGTTTAGGAGGAGGACCGATGCAGGACAAGCTGCAGGCATGGCTCCCCTTCCCTCTATACCTGATTACTTGGGCTGGGAGCAGGGCAGGCTGTAGTCACCTATGGAAAACGCTTTGTTGCCATTAGCAAATCACCAGACTTAAACAGATTATCACCACCGAGGTACTGTCATAGCCTTTTCAGAGTGAA
Source organism: Scopus umbretta (assembly GCA_013400535.1). Taxonomy (NCBI): domain Eukaryota; kingdom Metazoa; phylum Chordata; class Aves; order Pelecaniformes; family Scopidae; genus Scopus; species Scopus umbretta. The sequence continues at coordinate 27,733 of VZTL01042361.1, read as the reverse complement.
ACTGAGATTTTGGTGTGCTAATGACTTTGACCATCCCTATCACACAATAGCTTGGTTCAAGAGACAGCTTTCCACCACTTTAATATCTCGGGTTCACCGTAGTAAACCTACAAAGAGCAACACCTTAAAGCAGTGCCAACTAACACAATTTTGAGTGAAATGTGTCTCAAGCAAATACCCACTCACCTGGAAAGCTGATGGTATCTGAAGAGGGCAAAGAGCAGTTGCTCCAACCAACCTGGAAGGCCACCATCCTCTGACTGAAGCGGGATGGCTTTCAAACACATGCAAAAGCTGAGCCCAAGCTCATGTTTAAGTGGCTGTCTTCCAGAGGTATTTAAAAAAATCAACGGGGTGTCATTTTCAGTAGTAAACATTTACCACTTATATTCTATTTTGAGCATTAAAGGGAAAACAAGCTGTCATAGATACGGCAGCAAGACAAACACATGGCAAAGCTGAACTCCCAACAGAAGCTTAGAGGCAACCAGACAAATAAAAAAGAAAAGGGGGAAAAAAAGCAAATACAGCAATTATCCTCACCACACAAAAAATAAACCAGCCAGTTACGCCAACCACTGCAGCCCGATACAAAACCCCGCACATTCCAATAAAACAGGAAAAACTGTTAACAGTTTGGCTGTGTCGAAGATGCCCAAGGTCAATTGCTGGAGGCTGTTTTGACTGAAGCTGGTGGGAGACTCAGGGCTCTCATACAGAGCAGCACAGCAGAAGTCACATCGGGGGTGACAGTCACAACCAGCTCCCACAGACAGATCTGAAAATGCTTGGCTTTTTTTTTTAAATAATGTTATTTTATTCTGCTTTTTGGTCTTTAACCAAATGACATTTAATTTGTGGAGTAACCAGCTCCATGGCAAGGTTTTTCCTACATAGGCATCAAGAGGTCTTGGCACCATGAACTGCATCTACTTGCTCACAAGCAGGAGCGAATACACCCAACAGCAAAAGCACAACTCAAGGATTTTGTAACCACATATAGTCATGGATCCAGGATATGAGAGGATCCAGGATAAGAGCATGCACAGGAACACAAGGTTTTTCCCCTCGCTTTGACTGCGCTGTCAGAGTCAACAAGCGATATCTACTTTCTTCTTTTTTTTTTAAATAAGAAAATAAATAAATAGAAGGAAGGGCAGGGCGAAGGGAAGTGCCTTGGGACGCAGCTGTTACAACTGAGCGCGGGGCAGTTTCTTTGAAGCCTTATGGAGGCACACACAAACACTCGACTACGCAGGCGTCTTTTGTAGAAGCTCAGTAGTTTGCAGCAAAGCTAGGAAGCTGCTGCTTTGTTTGTTTTTTGGTTGTTTTGTTTTTTTTTTTGCATATGCACATATGCAAAAAAAAAAACCCAAGAAAATAGAGGATTCCAAGATCTGCATCTTTTGCCTTGCACACCATCCAAATGCGTGGCAGGATCTTTTTAATTAACTGCTTTTTAAAAGACTGTAGCATGGAAACGTTGTGTGCAGAGTCTGGCGCACCTGAAATGAGCAGCGCCGGCGCTGGAGCGTCCAGCTGCTGTCTCCTGAGATGCTTCAGAGATCTGTGCAAGGACCTTCACACTGGACACAGGTGGGGAAGCACTCCTGCCAGTCCAGGTTAGGTGTACAACAGCATTCTGCTTTAAGAAACTCTAGGAATTATATATTTTATCCTTGTTAGCCACTCGATTTAACTGTAGACACTCATTAATCACGTAACCATCTGATCCCAACTCTCCCACCAGGCTGAAGGTTCAGCCCGTGGCATCAAACTCCTGTTCCAAATCTGCTGCCTTCCGCTTTCTTTACGTGACCCTTTTTTTTAAACAATAAAAGATTAAAAAAATCCCATCTACCTGCTCTCTAAATACTCCACGCTGTTACGAGCTGCCCTGCAAACGCCTGCGCCGCCTTCTTGCGCTGAGAAACGGCATCATGAGACAGGGAGGTGCAGGGGCCAGCAGGGAAGCAGCGACCAAAACCCACGCAAAACCCAGAATACACGGACAGAACACGTTACGACAGCTCAAACCGCTTCTCCTTCCCCCCAGAGGGTATCTCCACGGCGTGACTCAACGTCCCTGGCCCAGCAGCAGGAGGGAACCCTAACCCGAATTGCACCATTGACCGAACTGTACAAACCTGGGGCTTTTGACTTGCCACGGTGGCAGTTTGGCAGCCTCCCCCGCCCCCGCACTAAATATTAATTTTCCAACATTTAAATGTGTTTCAGAGCAAACACTGCAAGCAAATACGAGCAGCAGACCAAGAAAGGACAGTGCTGTAGATTCACTCCAACCCCAGGGAGAGGACGGTGACCCGTGGACCTGTTGGTGGGCTTGGAGATGGCATGGGCTTGATGTTCCTCAATCTTTTCCTCCTCCCGTGCTCACCACTTGGGCCTCCACAAAGACCGTTCACCTCTGAAAAAGACACCAAGAGCCTGCAACAAGATGTGTCAAGGAACAACCGTGGTGCTCCAGGATCGGAGGCACCTCAGCCTGCAAAGGAATTAAACCCATAAATAACCTGCATTTAATGAGTCTCTATATGCACACGAGAAGCATGAAGCAACCCTAATTTTTCTCAGTCCTATTTGTGCCTTCTAACGTCAAGCAAGGCTCTCTCCTGGTCCCCATGTCCATGGGCTGAGACTTTCCGAGTTATTTGACGCAAACCAGAACCGTGGCCCGACCGTGTTCGGAGCGTGCAGCTCCAAAACAGGAACGAATGAGGAAAGAAAAAAAAAAAAAGAAAAAAAAAAAAGACATATTTCATCCTCCTCTTTTGTGGCTTTTATTTTCTTTTGTATTCGCTTTGGGAATAACATTCTTTCCGTTGGGAAGAGCCTGATTTTCCATTAAATACAAAGCAGCTGCCATTTTGGAAACAAAAAGTTGATTAAATACAGATTTTTATTTTTTTTTTTAATTTTTTCCCTAACACATGGAGAACTAGAACCACGCTTCTTTCTGCTGATTTATCAGGGCAAAACATCTGCCACTTACAGCAGTAGGAACACGTGAAGAGAGTGAACTGAATTGCTTCATCTTTGCTATATAATTTTATAATTATAATTTGACTTTACAAATAAAAGGGGCAAGATCTCAAGGCTTGGAGCACAGCACGCTGCGCTTATCCTTGTGGTGGAGCCCTCCGGCACACCGACACGAAGGGTTTCTCACCCTTCGCACACACATGGATGCTCCAGATTCCCCGTTTACGCAGATTTCTGTTTGCTGAGATGCCGAAGGAAGGGTCGGCATGTTGCTGTGACGTATGGCTGCCTGTTGGAAACGCAACTAATACGTGACTTAGGGCCCAGATGCTGAACAGACTGGAAAAAAGGATGAGCTCAAAACAGGGGGGGGGGAAACAAGTCCACCCACTCCATTTCCACTCCATGAGCCATCAACACCCGGTTCAGGAGATATTTCTTTTTCCAGGCAGAGCAGATTACTGAGTGACCAACACAAGTGGCGCATGAAACTTCATTTTACATTTTTCCAGGAACTAAATCATACACTAAATTTCCGTTTTCAATATTTAGACGTTATAGTTAAAAAACAGAGAGAAGAAAAAGATGGATGGTGAAAGCTGCAGAAATTACTGTTATCTTGTTTTTTTAATTAACCCACCAGGCTGTCGTTATTTATTGCCATTCGTGAAACACAATGAAGAAAGACCACAGCGATCATGAGAAATCCATGGATTTCATGGATTCAGAGAAGTCCAGGATCTGCACTTACAACTGCCTTGCTTCTCTTACTTGCTATTACATTTTACCTAGGCTACAAGACCCAGGGAGAACATATCTCCGTGTAAAGGCGCCCCTATGATGGTCACGTAACGATGTGTCCTTAATTGCAGCCACTTTGACCACACCAATAGCACTCAACCGTGCTCAGGCGGCTATCGGCTCCGCACACTGGGCATGAGTTCCCAACGCTTCTCCGGGCAACCTCAATTCAAGTGATCTCTGCACGGGGACCCCAAACAGGACACTGCACGTGCAGGTTGGGCTCCTCTAGGGCAGGTGGGTCTTCTCCTGGGGGTAGGTTAAGCAAGATAGCTGGGGGGCTTTGGAAGCAGATGTGGTGGTCATCGGTGTTCCTTTGCATGTTCCCAACCTAAGAGAAGCCTTACAAGACTTCAGGTTGCCAGTGGATGAAATAAGAGGAAAGCACCTAATTGCAAAGTCTATTGCTAAGTCTATTGCTTCGCTTACAATCACTAAAGGGGGGGGGG
>VZTL01042361.1:0-23458 GCA_013400535.1 Scopus umbretta | reverse complement strand
GGGGGCTCTGGTGCAGGAAGCAGCAGGCATGTTTGGATTCCTTACGCTGAGGGTGGATTTTCGGCTGCCAAATTCCCTGCACCGCACATCTGATTCTTTGTGTATGTACGTGCATGCAAAAGTAAGCAGAAAATAGCTTTCTAAATCTAAGTTTGAAAAACAAAAATCAAAGCCAAACATGCCTAGGTGACTACACAAAGGGAAGCGATACCTAGGGAAGCGTGCACACCCTGGTTTAAAGGATTTATGGGACCGGGCATTTTAGTTTCAATTAATTTTCAAAGTGCTGAAAGCAGACAAGAAACCATGTAATTACAAGATAACTTGGCTTACCCGGATTCGAGTTAACTAGCGCTCCTGGGTTAATCAGAGGTCAGGCTTCTCCCCAGCCAACAAAGCTAAATCCACTGCATTTGAATGCTTTGCTCCTTGCTTTAAAGCAACCATTAGTTCTTGTTTCGACCCCTTAATTTTGGCAAGTATTTGGGATTTTGGAGACACTTGAGAAGACCAGGAAAGTAATGCACAGCCACCAGACCGCAGCAAGGCGGGCAGCAAGGGACCACACAGCCATGCAAGCACTGCTCCAGTCACCAGCCCATCTTCGCCCCACCAAGGCACCCTCGTTTTTAGGGCATTTTGCCCAACCTTCAGGGCAAGCTGGTCCAAGCAACCCCTCAAGAGACTCGGATCATCTCCAGAGAGAAGAGGAAGGCCCCTGAGGACCATACAGGGGGGATTTTGGATGCTGCTCATGCCCTGTCCATGTCTGCATTCCAGGCAACTCGCTTTTTTTTATGTGCGTCTGTATCTACAACACCAAGAAACTTCCAGGATTAGCCACAACTACTTCCCACCGGACATTTTAAACTCCGTTACAATTACTCCTTTGTCCTGCTATTTTGTGCAATCAGATTTTTATTTTTCAATCTCTTTTAGACAGACAGATTAGTGATTTATTTCCACCAATTAATACAAACTAGCTAGAGAACAGAAAATTAGAGGGGTTAAAAGGAAAATTAGAACCCGTTGCAGTTAAAAACAAAACCAACTAAGAGCAGGCTAGCAAGGTCCCACCATATAAAGGGATTACTCCATTCCTGACCCTTTCCAGGGGACCTCCAGGTATTATTTTTCATTGATTTACCTTAATGAAACTAATGCACCCCTCTCCATAGGAAGCTGACTCCATAGCTGTCTAGGCACTGGATTCAATTAAAGAAATAAATACATCTGGCTTCTAAATGGTTGAAAGTCTGGAAAAGCCAGAGGCAATACCACTTTTTGCATCTGTCTCTCTTAGGGTACGCCCTAAGGACACCACATAGGATGGTCGACATTCAACACCGCTCCTGGAAACCCGCGGCAGCAGGGGGATGCCCAAAGCATCCCTGCCTGCTCCCCGACGGCGCGGGCAGCTCCCACAGCCCTGCCAGCGACCGAGCCATGGCTTTGATGGAAGCTGGCCTCAAATTGCTTTAACAAGGCTCTTTCTTTCCAGAAGCTGGCGTTGATTTGAGACCTCAGTGTTGACTTAGAAACCCCCAGGTGCCCAGAGCCTGCAAATACTCAAGGCTTAGCTATGCTCAGTTTCCAGGAAAAGGGGTACACGCACCCAACTGCGGCATGAAATATCAATACTACCACGGCAACTCAGCATTAAAATGAAGAGCAGGGGTTAAAGGCGGAAAAGCAGAAGCTGGGGTAGAGGCGACGCCTCCGCGATGGCCGCACCTCACACCGCACAACCGCGTCGAGCAGGGCTGCGCCGACAGAAAAATGAGGCGCGCTTTGCTCGCACGTGCCTTGGCTTGCAGACATGGGAATAGAGGAAACAAGGTAGCTCGAGAGCACTTTGTTTGCGATCTATCCGGGGAAGTGCCGCAGATTTTTCTCCCGCACATGAAACAAGCAGAAATGACAACAATTAGAGGGGTTCGCTGAACCAGAAAGCAGGTCCGAAAGGTCTCCTTCGCTTTCTTTGTGCTAATTGCCCTCGTCCAAATAGGGAGATAGCAAACGTCAAGAACCCACACTATTTTCTGGATAAAATACTACTCTACCACTCTAGCTGGAGGGAAGGCTTAGGCGGACCAAGCCCCGGGTCAGAGCACTTAGACTAGGAGGAACGTCAAGCTGAAATCCCCGTGGGGGATTTGTCTGAAGAAAATACAAGGATCGAGGGGGGATTTTACAAAGATCTTTTCTCTTTCAAGCGGAGCTTGAAGATCCCACCATGCTTTCCCTAATAACAGGCATTTCCCCTAATTCCCTGCATATTTAGGGATGCTTCAGGGATAAAAGGAGTCAGTTAAATGCAATGTGCTTGAAAAGCAACAATTTAGCAATGCTACTGCAACAGCACGCTTGTGAGCAACCTGTCTGGAAGGAAACCCCTTCCCCTGGTCTCTTATTTATCCAATTGATTTAAACTTCTACTCAATCCTTTCCTTTCCTCCCTTCTGAGACTAAGGACCTGTTCTGGTTCAACTCCCCCTCTAACATTTGAGGTGCGAGCAGAGCAGACTGAACGCGCACGACACGCAGTCTTGTACTCACCGACATTGTAGAGTGGACATCTACATCCCCCTACAGAGGACAACACAGGGAGTTTAAAGTCAAATGCAGAAGAGAGCAAAGCAACAGTGAGAAAGGCAGAGAAGTACACATCGGTCATCGCCCGTAGGTGCCTACAACCCACCACTGCTCCAACTGCGGCACCGGCTGCTCAGCAGTTGGCAGAGTATTAAAAAAGCAAAATATAGGCTCTCTGAACCTGGTCTAAGGAGGATGAGGTGGAAATCAAAGTACCACAAGACCAGTTTTATTCCTATTACATATGCGCTGCAAGTCAACACGCCTCAGCTCTCCTACCTGTAAGATGGAGGTGATGGATGTCAAACCCTAGCGAGCGACAGCAGGGATCAGCTCAAACAAAACTTGCTCACCTCTTCCGAGGGCAACGGGATGTTATCTGTGCACAGACAGGCCTCGTGCATATCTAAAGAAGGTGCCTTTGGTACTCATGTGATGTTTTCATGATGGTCATATTCTACTTGGGTCCCTCCCAACACGGTCAAGGCTGTGGTGCAAAGTTCAAGGCATTTTACTTCCACGCACAGTGCCTTGCCTTTTAAAATATTACAGAGAGATTTGGCTTTTTAAATAAAAACATAGGTAATCGTTCTCTTTAAAGAGAAAATAAACACTTCCAAAGCTCTAAATATGCCAGGGCTGGCATATTTATTTGCAACAGTGAAGAGGTGCCAATATGGTGAATAAGGCAAAACCGTTGCAAGCAGAGCAGCCACGGCGTTCGCGCAGCTCCGGGTGAAATCTCTGCCTGCCATCTGGCAAAAATAAGCACAAAAGGAAAAAAAAAACCAACCCAAAACCCCCTTTGCAGAGGGTTCACGCTGCACTGCTCAAGACGGCAGAGGTTAGAGTTTGTTCAATCGCTGAAAGATTGCTTCCCCTTCCCGGGTCAGAATCACCTCTTGACCTGCCCTGATTACCTTCCAAAGGAGGTTATCAAGATACAAGACTAACAGAGGATTAAAGGAAACTTAAAATAAAAACAAAACACCCCCCCTTCCCCCCACTCTGCTCCCCTCCCCCAAGAAAACATCCTTGCTTTGTTAACCTGACAGTTCACCGTAGGTGTTGACACAACCCTCCATCTTTGAGAAGCTTAATGTCAACAAATCAGTGTGTTTGGAGTAGCCCTGTCAATGCGATTTACATTAACTTGTCTAACAAGAAATAAAAACAACAATCAGCCATCAAAGACAAAAGGCTTTTTCAGTCATTCTTTTAAAAGTATTTTGCTGGAAATGTTAATTTTTGAGGCCGTGGCCCTTTATATGCTGAAAACCAGAAACAGCTTTTTTTTTTTCTTTTTTCCTAAAGTACTTTTTTTTTCTTTAAGGCTTTTTTTTCTTGGTAAAAAAAAAAAAAAAAAAAGTATTTTCTTTTAAAGGAGGCCCAAGCACCCCATGTTAATAAGCTCAGCAGCAGTAGTAACCGACTCTCCCTGGTTAACGCAGGAAGAGGGCAGCCTTGAAGCCAAATGTTAATTATGCTTTGATTTCCACTAGTGTGTTATTTGCTTTGAGACATTTTGGGCACTTAGCAGAGCATTTTCGAATTGTGGCTCTAAACCACCATGAAAATTTCATGCAGCAGTGGTATGCACCAAAACCCCGTTAACTTCACCATGAACTTCTCCTCCCCCTCGGCACACGCCGTACCCACCAGCATGCCCTTTGCAGCCGGAGGCTCGGCATCCCGAAGCAAAGCTGCAAAAAGCAAATCGATTCCAGGGATTCCTAATATCAAGTGGTTTCCACCATCTCCCACAATGTCTACTCTGATGCTCTAAAGGAAAAATTAGGGATTGCAATTCCTGCTTGAACGCCAGAGAAAGTGGAGACTCTTTACGCCACTTGACGAGCCAGGACTAGCTTTGGTCTGGGTTATTTTTAACTTGAGCAGGGGGGTTGGACCAGCTGACCTGCTTGCCCAGAGAGATGGTCTATGCCCCATTCCTGGAAACATTCAAGGTCAGGTTGGACGGGGCTCTGAGCAACCTGATCTAGTGGAAGATGTCCCTGCTCATTGCAGAGGGGTTGGACTAGATAACCTTTAAAGGTCCCTTCCAAGCCAAACCATGCTATGATTCTATGACCTCCAGAGGTCCCTTCCAACCTCAACCCTTCCAGGATTCACCCTAACAAATACGGGAAAAATTCAGCCAGAAAGGGAAACACAAAACGTAATGCCCAGACCTTGGCTTGGAGTCACCTTTTAGCTCGCTCAGCATCTCTGCTTCACCCCCTCTCTGAAATGTTGACTGGAGTTAACTGGACCCTTCAAGGCCATTTGATCTGCCTTGCGGCAAGCTGGAGCCTTGACCCCAGAAAGGTTTCCTGCAGATGAGCAGCCCCGTCCGAGACAATGGGATTACTCACACCCGTCAAGTTAAGGAGCTGCCTGCATTTTTGCAGGCTCAGGACTTTCGGCTCCGTTCTATTACAGGACAGTGCTTTTTGTTGGTGTAATTTTAGCACGGTAACTGCCGACATGCCCAGGCTGAGTTTCTTTGATCAGGAGGTGAAGGTTTTCCTCGGTGTAATTACTGTCGTGACAAAAGGCAGGTGAGTAGCTCAGCTCCTGCCATTTAGTCATCTCCTGAGACTGCCATTCTTCTCCTAAAAATCTGCTGCAAGTTCAAATACTAGGAAAGTGCTTCTCACGTATTTTAAAATCGTCTAAATTCAGTCAACGTGAAGGTACTTGCTCTGGAAGACAGGGGCATTTCCAAACCAGGAAAGGACATGACAACAGGAAGGGATGGTATTGCCTGAAGGCCACTTCTAGGGACAAGAAGATGCTCCCCTCTCCAAGGATGGTGCACAGTCACTTGCTTTTCTTTGTGAGCTACTGGCAGTGTGGAAATCCTATATTTTATAGCCAGAACAGGCTGCAAACTCATCTTAAACCAGGCAGGAATTCTTCTTAGATCGTAACACCATGGTGCTAACAATTCAGGCTGGATTCAGACCAGCAGTATAGAAACAGCTCTACCTTGCCACTAGCAATGCTGCAATATCCTCTTTTACTTATGATTGCCCCTTTCTGGAGATAGTTCCTTCCCCTCTTGAACCCCTCTCACTCTTTCCTTTCACAAATGAAGCTCACCCCACATAACTGGTGCTTTCATAAACATGGTTGCCATTTTTCTGCATTGGTTTAGGCAGATGTGGGCTGCTACATTATCTCCTACATTTCGTTTAGCAAAGTGCAGAAATTTTAATGTGTTTCTAAATAAGCCACTGGAAAAAGGCCCTTGAGCCCTACAAAAACCAACTAGCAGAGACACCAAGGGAGCTGGGTGCCTTTCCGATGTACCCTGATTTTTTTCTGACTTGCTCTCAACCGCCGTTGCCTGCAGGATACGCAGGGCATCAGCCACGTTCAATGACGGCATTTTCGTAGAGCTCCTCCAAAGGAAGGAACTCCAATATAGATAAAAAATATCCCAGACCTACATCTCCCACAAACCACTGAACCAGATCTAGAGCTTCATAAATCAGATGGCAGCATCTGATTGACTTGCCTCCCCGATCTCACAGGGCTGTTGGGAGGATGAGTGCTGTGCAATGCTTTGAAGATAAGGTGCTCTGTGTGTGCTGGTTGAGCAGCGCCGGCACGTTAGCCAGCACCTCCACCAGGGCAAACTGCGGACAGCCATCTTCTCAGCTGTGCCCTTTCTAATCCAGTGCTGGAAGAGAGAAGGCTGCTTCGATCTGTCTTGCTCCTTTTCAGACCAATTAGCTGCCCTCGCAGTCTCCAAAACAGTTTTGACTCATTCAAAAAGGAAACATTAATATTTAAGGAAGAGAAATCACTCCAGGTCCATCTCATAAATCAGTGTGGACATCTCTCCCCATCCTCATCTCTCCTGCTAGCCATGCTTCATGCTCTGGTGGAGAGACCAATCTCCCTGTCAAATTCCATTACTTGCTTGCATAAGTACTCCCAGTATGACTTCTGGAAGTAGTCTCCAGGTAACAACCCACCCCTGTGCGGTCAAATCTCCTTTTTAAAAGAGAAATCCAGCAGTTGAGGAATCCAGCCATGTCCAAGTACCTCCAGACTCCAGAGGGCACCTGCCCCATGCCCGCTCACATGGCTACCAGCCATGCTGCTCAGGGCTGCTATCGGACAGGACATTTTGGCAATAAACCTGGTCTGAACAAGAAGATGGGTGAAAGCCCTTCCGACCTCTCTGCACAGGAGGCAACACTTTATTTAGAAGCTGCTTCCAGTCATAACAGAGCCAAGAAAGCACCTTCTCCTCAACAGCACCTCCAGGTACAGAGAAGTGGGAAAGCCACTTTCATTTCTCTTTTGGTGGCTCCTCCATCCACAGCAGATCAGTTCTCATTTCCATCTGGCTACCAAATCTTTCTGCTGTGACACAGAAGGCCAAAGACATGAGCCATGCAGAAAACTGCAAAGTTTGGGGGCTGTAACGCCTCCTAAAATGGCTCTGGAGTGCTTGAACATCCTTCCAGTAAAGCAATCGCAGCGACATAAACAAGGAGAATGGAGTTAAGGAAACTGCCATTGTGTGTGATTAGTCTTTTCTTCCTGTTTATATCCAAGCTCATGAAAGGTGTCCAGTGTCTGCTGGTGTACTATAATCCTGGGCACCCACTAACAACAAATAAATAATAGTCCAGTAAAGAAGGAAGACCTGAAATCACTTTTAGGACAAATACAGTGTTTGGTGGATTTGCTATTTCAAAAAACCTTCTGATTGAAGATACTCGTAAGTGTATATCCAGACAGCTCAGAACAAATCTTATTTAAAGGAAAAAAAGCTGTTTGAGCAAAAATGAAACTCCCTGATGACTATATTTTTCCTATTCAACGGGACACTACTCAGCCAACTGCAAAAACCAACATAAAATACATTTTTTGATCGCAATAACAGCATAAACACAGGCATATTTTAGACAGCAGAGAGAAGAAAGAAACATATGCTGCCTTCCAACACAGAGCAGCATTTTGATGTAAGGCATCCAGTGATTTGACAAACACCCGAACTGCATATCTGCAGTTCAAATAATAGACACCCTTACACTGGGATCTCCTGAAAAAAATCTTGAATGCCCATTAAGCTGAAAGTTAATATCTCCAAAATATAGGTGGCTAGTGAATTATGATCCTACTTCTACATGGTGGACTGCGATATCTCCCTTGTCCGTGTGTAAGTAGACTTGCAAATACTCGGGGATACTCCCAGTGAAAGCCCAACTTCTGGTAACACATGAAATAGCTTGCTTTATAAATAGATTTGTTATTTCATAACACTTGACAATACAAGGCCCCACTTCCATTGCACTCCATAAAGCTTGAGCAACCATTAGTTTCAACAGCGCCATCGGATGCCCGCGTGCTCCCCGGACAGAAAAAGGAAGCAAATCGGTGGAGGTGTCTTACCGGGAGGTGGGTGAACACAGCAAACGTGCTGCGTAGAAAGCCAATGAGATCTACAAGGTAGTCGCTGGCCTTGCTGCCCGGCTCCATGGCCATCCAGTCGTAGTCCGCCAGCTGCAAGAACTGGTCTATCTTCTGGTTCAGGTTAGTGTAAATCTCCTCCTCAGCAGCATGGCGGGCGTCCTGGGAAACAAGACAACGTTACATGGGATGGAGTCTCCATACTATAAGTCTACGCGAGTAACAAGACCTGAGATTGACCCAACCTGTAGCCCTAAAGGTAGCACAAGAAAAAGAACCTGTAGGTAACTACGTGGCTGCTACAGCCTCACGTTAGCTCAGACCGGTGGGACATGTGCCACCTGGTCAGCGGTAGGCAAGATCAAGCTGGTGTCTGCCTCTGATGCAACCTGGGGACCAGGAGGACAAATCTAGTGCAGGATGGGAGAGAGAGGGATGGGAAAGGAACATCCCATGTGGAAAAAGGTTGAGACCCACCAAACTGTGTGCAGGTACGGGGTGCAGGAGGGCCCCAGACGAGCCTCCTTGACAGAATAAGGGTAGGAAAACTCACCCTTAGGCCAAATAGCTAGATGATGCCAGAAGGGACAACGAATGGAATTCCCTAGGAACATGGCGCATTAGTCTCCTGCTGAGCTATCCCAAGGGCAAACCTCACCTAACCAATTCCTTACTGTTGCTTGAGTCCTTGGTGCTGTTCCCGTCTCCTGCTCTCCAGCCACAGGACACAATTCAGACACCCCACAGTTGACCCAATTATGGCCTTAAGATTTCATATAAAGTATCTCAGAGGACACTCCTGGGTTATGATTTAAAGATTTAAAGACTGGGAAGTCTAGCAGTTTCTGCCAGCCCTGATTTTTAGGGGATAATGCTAAAAGAAGTGGAAAGATACAGAAATCTAAGTTCTGAAAATCTGTTCTCCTCTTGAGTGAAAGAGAAGACCTTGTGCTCATGGCCAGACGTCTGTAACACTGTACGGCGTTCAAACAGCAAAATGAAAATTCATTACAAAAAAACACAAAAAGCAAAAACCAAAAACGCCAGGCTTTTGTTTAAAAGCTGCTTAATCCTTTAGATAATAAGCGCTGTAGTCACAGCCTGTAAATTAGGCCTACAAAGGCTCATGATCTTGACAGAGTAATGCTCCGAAGGACAAACCCAAAAGCTAGTCTGATGGCGTAAGCTTCCTAGGATATGTCAAAATTACCTTTCAGCTCAGCTTAGCTCCCTACATACACACATCCACACACGCGCTTTGAAAGCAGATACTTTCCAACCAAATACCAACAGCAACTCCCCCGAGGTGGATCTGCCAGCCTTCTCACCTTGAAGGTTGTGGTCCCATAGAGTTTCGTAGTGTGGACAGTTTCTGGAAGTACGTTAGTGATATTGGTTATGAATTCCTCTAGGAACTTGCAGGATTTCTCCAGATGGGTTGTATTTATAATAATCTGTACAAGCTGCAAAGGCAAAAAAGGTATTGAAAAATGGTGCTTCTGAAGCCAGGGATGTGCCAGGTTAATGGATGCCAATTTATAAGAACTTCTGACATGAAAAGCTGACGCTGTACAAACACACTAAGCTTTGCTACACGCTCAAAGGCTCCCCTCCTTTAACAACACCAGAAACTTAAATAAAAGATAATTTTGGGGGAAAAGCATTTCCCATGACAGCCACTAATATCACAAAAGATTTTTTTTTTTAATGACTTTCCTACATTCAGCTGTCAGTCAGGGCACATTTCAGCGCAGTTCAAATACAACAGGCTTACGAAAAAATGCCACGTCAAATCACAAGTATTCTGTCTGCTACTGAACCCTAAATAACCCATATCTTGAGTGACACCAAACAACATCATACTAAGGCATTTAACAAAGAAACCACAAGGCTTTACTTTTCTGAGGGTGGTGTGGGTGAACAGCAGATCTCACCCTGGCATCTTCTTGGTTATCATACCCACCATTATCTGCAATTTTCTTAATGCTGTCTTCTCAGCTGCCTTCACGTGGCACTATTTCAGGACCTTAAAGGCAACTACAGAGTAAAAGCCTCTGCTGAAGTCAACCAACACAAACATCTACAATCCAGAGCAAACCAATCCGGGCTTCCACTTTAGGATCACTGACTTGGAAGCTTCATTAATTCCTTAAGCAGATACCTTTTTTCCGAGCAGACTGCCATGAATATTTTCAAGGTGCAACATAAGCTATAACAAAACCTTTCCAAATAACGCCTAGCTCCGATATCGTGCCAAAACAGTTCTCTTACAGACACAGAAGGCATTAAATGCTCTGTATTGATATAATTTAATTGCTGGAGTATGGTGTGGCAGTCCACAGTTACCTTCTCTAAAGAAATTACTTTGAAACACTCGCAAATTTTCTGAATGAGATGGATTAATCGCTGATTTGAGTGTTACAGGCACAGAAATACTGAAGTAACGCTATAAAGATTATAGTGCCCGGCACTTGTTAGTGCCAGATGACAGGAGAAGGGGCAATGGTCGCAGTTTGGGAAGTTCATCTTGGATATTAGGAAGGAAAAGAGTTATGAAGAAAGTAGTGCAGAACTGGAACAGTGTGCCCAGAGAAGCTGTGCGACCTACATTTTGGAGAATTCAAACTTGGGTAGAGAAAGCAATGGTTGACGTGATCCGAGTGAGTAATAATCCTGCTTCCACTGTGAGGTTGGGCTAGATGCCTCCAGAGGTCCCTTTCAGCCAACGCTTCTGCATTTCAGTCACTTTTTTTCTTTAAGAAATCAAACTACAATCCATTTGAACTCCCCTTGTTTTGTACTTGGTCCCTGAAATATATTGCACAGGTAAGTAGGGGGGGGTTCTCATTTCTGAATTCCTTGGGTTAATTCTGTTCTTAATTTTTGCCTTCAATCAAGTGGCTGTTAGTTTGGCCTTCTCTGTGTCAGACAGCCCTGACATCGTGATCATGATGTATTTTCCTATAGTTTCAAGTTAATTAAATACTAGATTATTTCCAACTGTGTGAAATTCCTCCTAAACCTCTTCTCTGATCATCACAACTTACTGGTGCAGATCAGTTATCAAACTTGAAGGCCCTGATTGCTTTGATTCTCTTCCTCCGCGTGCTATGAGCTTTTCTGCTCCCTCTGACTCCTTCAAGTTCTGATCAACTCCAACTGTGTGAAATTTAAAACCTTCTCGTTGGGGCAAGACCTTCTCGTTGGGGTATTCAAATGAAAAAAATTGTAGCATCTTTTCCCTCTCTTTTGTTGAGGGATGTCAGGATTATTCAAAACACCAGAATTATTTGGAGCACACTTGGTAGCAAACTTCAACATCCACTGCTCAGAGGTAGCCCCAAAAAAGAGCAATGAAAAAATAAATTAAAGAGGAGAACAGACCAGGAAGGTCGGTACACAGCCTTGTATTACCCTGTCCACTGCTTGGAGAATGACACTGGAGAGCCCAGAAATGGACGGCATTGCTTTGTGCAAAAATTAAACCTGGGAAATGATAGTTATGCAAGGTACTTAAATACCTTCTACAATCACTTCTGACACCAGGACTATGCTTGTATACAGTCTGGGACCCTTCAAAACGCCCTTTAATTCCTGCGCTCCACACAGTCAGATCAATGTCTTTTCTTAAAAGGGAAGGATTTGAGAAACTCAGAAGAAAAACGCCGCGTGCTTCCATTTGGACAAACAGGTCAATGGTTACACAAAGAAAAGAGGCAGGAGAGAATGAAGATGCTCAAAGTAGTTTTTCTTCAACCAAATTAGAAAAAAAATGATGGTCGAGACAACCCCAGGAGAGAGCTAGTTGTACCTTGGTAAGTGGTAAGGAACAAGAGGGTGAAAATACAAGAAGAGATTCAGAGATGAACACCAGTCTTTGGACATACTACATCTTTATTTTAAACTCAAGTTGTGCCACGGAGGCTTTCCTCGCAAAAATTCTCTTCAGCTCCAAAGCATGTGAAGAAACCACTCTCAGCCCAAAGAAAGACATCACCTTCACTCAACGTGGAAGATGCCAAGGAACATCTACACCATCTAAACCAGGCAAAAGTGGCCAAGAGCACTGTCACACTTGATTTGTGCTTCCTACACTCAATCACACTGTGGGAACGTTTGCAACAGCAGCAAAAAGATCATTTGGGGGACGGATAGTGCAGGGATAGTGTTGCATTCCTCTTTGTGGGGGGAGCCTTGGGAGGAGCAGGAGGGAAGAGGAATTTGCCCCCAGGGAGCAGAGAGATTCCAGCCTGTGAGATAAAGGGCTGAGGAAGCATACCACTGTAAATGCACTAAACTCTCCAAAACTCACCTCCACAGGGTATTTATGGTGTCCAGAGAACAGGACACGTTTCTGTAGTAGTCAATTAAACAACTGTATTAATACCTACTCATTTAATAACAGCACACAGAGGTCCCACTGAGGTATCCAAACTGCCCTGGGTACCACACACGTTCCCAAACAGCCCCTATTTACGCGCATTGAACTTTCCCAAAATCTGACTTTGTGCACAAAGAAGTATCAATGACAAAAAGAAAATGCCATTATGGAGTTCATACTGTAGCGATGTGCTGAAACCACCTCAAACATCACCTAGAGGTGGGGACCACTCCCCCATCCTCTCCTAGCTCCCACGTGCCTCTTCTCCAGTGCTCCGTGAAGTCCCCTTACCTGCCACTTTAATTCAGATATAAAATGCAAGTTCCAAAGAGGGGCAATTCTAACAGCAACAGCAAAAAAGCTTCCTCTTTCCTGCAGTATTGTTTCTTTCTTTGTGCAGCAACGCAGTGTGGTTCCGTTATTGTTTTCCAACCTCAGATTTTATAATAATGCTGCAAACCAGCATCTCTAAAGCTGCTGTAAGGGGCTCCACAGGACAAAGTCCCCGTCTGTCACCCAACCCTAGAAATGGGTCTCCTCAAAGCCACATCTTACCTCCGTCAACCCAACATTTTTCCTCTTGATGACGTTCTGTAAACAGTTGCTCAGCGTCCGGGTCAGCAGGAGATTTGTAGATTTTCTAATCATATCATCAACTTCGGTGGAGCTGAAAAGTAGAATTTAAAACGAGATTGGCAAAATGCCCTATGAAAAGAAAACCACCTGGAGCCCTCATCATCCAGTCTCCTTCCCAACCCTCTGCTGCCTTATCCGTGATCACCCGTGCACCGCTTACAGGTGCCGACATACTAATATATACCAAAATACCAACAGTTTAGGCCTTTTTGTGCACGTGTCTATAAGGAAGGGGGACTAACAGATGCTAAACCTACATCCCTGAGCCTCTCTTCTTAAGAGGGGCTGGTCCAGTACAGGTGAGGGCTGCCCACAGCGTCAGCAGTAACCCACGCAGCCAAGCCACCACCCCACACACAATGCAGGAGTTTTGCCCGTTCAGTACACAAGGGGAAAGGGATCAAAGACCTGCAATGGGTAAAAAAAAACAAATCAACCCCCCAAAACACCTCCCCCCCCAGCCTTCTCATGTTTTTTTAACTAAATCTGACTGGAAGCTCTTGCAAGACATTCATGTTCTTTGCCAGATGGTTGCAACTGCAGCATTGCTGAAATCTGGGGGTTTGGCTTTCTGCTGAAGCGCCGCTGCCCCTCCAACGCGCATACCAGCAAGGTGCAACCTCTCCTTTCTCCAGGAGTTTTTGGAAACCCACAGGCTCCTTTGATCTGTCGTTGGCCCTGCATTAGCCCTGACACCACGGGGCTTTATCTCTGGCAGCGCAGTGACAAGCAGCTGAGGGCAAAGAAAATTTCCAAGTGGAAGGCCGAGAAGCATTAATAACTTTAAGGCTCCCAGTAAATCAAGGCTGTGACCTTTTGCTCCTTCTCCTGTTTTACCTGACAAATGGGCCAGATTACAAAGCAGGGGTGGACACGAGAAGCAAAAGCAAAGCTTGCAGTTACCCCACCGCCGGCATGCGAGGTGGGGGATCTCGGGGTGCTGCTGTTGGGGTGCCCGCCAATGCACGGATGGGTGCTGCCAGCCTGTGTCCAGCTCACATCTCCCAGATTTCTGTGTCTATTTAACGTTAGAGCAGATGCCCTGAGCCAAGCCCTGGCCCATCAGCACCATCAGCTTGGGAAAGCAAGACGGAGTCTTCTCCAACAGCAACCTGTGGTCACAGCAGCATCCCCTGAACCTGCTCATCCTCCCCAAGCACCGCGCATCCTTCAGTCAACTAGATTTTTCAAGTCCTTCAGGACCTGCCTTGTGCTGCTGCATGAAAAGTGCACTGAAAACCCTCAGATTCCCAGGAGAAGCACCAAATATTGCTCCCTGCTCATGTCTCTGAGCAAAGTCATGCTCGTATTTCCAGGAGACCAAGAAAGCCATGTCTTGCTGCAGCTTTCCCAAGGAAAAGCCCAGCTGCACAACTCCCTGCACGCGCAGCGGCTGCTCGCCACGCTGCGCTCCCCAACAGGTTTCTCTAATATTTCCTTTCCCCTGATGTTTAGAAGTCTGCTTTTCTGAGCTACATGCCTGCCAAGGGTTGACCACCGTCTCCTTCCCAGTTGGACGCAAGCGGAGCAGGGCCAGCAGCTCGGCAGGACCCAGCTCCTGATAATTTAAATTTAATGTCATCGGCCAAAGCCTTAGTGCGGGTCTCTTCTAGATTATCACCGCTGATCCCTGCGAGTTTATTTTCCTCCTGCTTAGCGGGGAAGCATATCCAGTGCCAGTAATGATCAGGGCTAGCCCACTCCATGTCCCAGATGGACCCCTTGGCTCCTTCTCGCAGGGTTTTGATGTGCAGTCCAAGGTGATGCATTTGGGTTTTTTAAAGAGTGGAACAGAAATTAAAAAGTGGGGGGGGAAGAAACCAGCCAATGAATTTTCCTTGTCTTTATACTACGGGTAGGGCTCTCAAATAAGGTTTTACTTAAACAAAACAAAACAAAAAACCCCAAAACCCACCATGCATGCATGCACACACACCCCAGGCCCTCCATCATCCCCCCCAGGAAGAACCAGATTGTCCCCCGTCCCCTCCACCAGACAATAGCATGTCAAATATAGCAAGTACAATAAAATCTAACCCTGTGATGTTCTACAGATGGTAAAAAGGAGATTTAAAGTGAAGGGGTGGTACAAAGGAACCCTGTGACACCAGGGGCAGCTGCCTGCTGCTGCCGGAGCAGTGTGGGAACCGGGGAAGGGGGCTGGGGAGCAAAAAGGGCTGGACCCACGCTCAGAGTGGGTAAAGAAAAAATTGTGTAGGAAGCAAAGATACGCAAAGCTGTGCCTTTGTACAAGCACTGTGGCCCTTTTGGGATTTTCCCTGGGAAATCCAAAAATGCCCATCCCTAAAGATGGTGGAGGTGCAGAACGGCCGAGGCTGGAAGAGAAGCTGGTGGCTGGAGCTTCCAGCATCTACTGGGACTGAGAAAGCGCAGATGAAAAACAAGGGCTTTTGGACATTATGTCAGGCTTTTCTCGCTAAACCAACACAGCAATCAAAGAGGTCGTGCTGGAAAAGCTTGCTTTTTTTTAATTCAAACGTCAGCCTGTCATCAGGGTGTCGAAATTAAACAAGCCAGTTACTGTCTGGCTGCGTGTACGCCCCGAGACAGTCATGTTCTTGGCAGGAGCGGGATGCTGCTGGCCTCTGCCCGATGCTGCAGCCAGTGCTGATGGTGCGAGGTTGCTGTATCACCAAACGCTTTGCAAATTGAGGGTTTGCTTTAATCACCCACCACAGCTGCAGGAACATCTCAACCATGATAGCCTCCAAGGCATAAACAAGTAGTGCTTAATAATACTGCTTAGCACTTCCATGCTGCTTTTACTTCTTCAAAGCACTTCTAACAGAGCCTTCTCTGCATATAATCTCCATTTCCAAAGGTTTCCTATTCTCATCTTGCTTGTTGGCTGCGTAAGCTAGAAAATCAGGTTGTAACTTCAGTTACGTGGTGGGTTAAGCAGCCTGGTAACACCTGAGGTTGGGTTCCACCCAAGCAGAAGGATCTGCAACATCTCCCATGAGGTCCACACACTGAGTAAAGTTAAAAAAAAAAAAAAAAAGGAAGCATTCCTTGGGAGTTAAAAAAAAAAAGGAGTAGAATTTGTCCAGGTGCTGGACTGTGATCCCCCAAATCCTCCTTGGTTCAACAGAGGAGGTAAGTGAGGGTGGCGACAAGAGTGATGGGTGTTAGCCGTTGCCTTGCCCAGCACCCTCCCAGCTGAAATGATGAACCGTTAGTAGCTCACACCAACAGCCCAGACCAGTAGGGCCAGTTAGCAAAGAGTAATGGTACCAGTCAGTTGTATGTTGACAACTCTTGACTGTGAAGTAGAGGTTGGGTCTTGGCTCAACAGAAAGGTCAGATCTTGGTTCTCAATATGCAAAAAGAAAACAAAACCCCCAACAGGAACTATATTTTTCATGTGGGCTGCTCACTACATATGTCTGAAGTCAATCTGATCTACCAACTTTGCTACCAGGCTTGGTCTACAGCCATGGACCACTAGTAACACAGAAGCAATAACATGAGCTATCAAA
Source organism: Scopus umbretta (assembly GCA_013400535.1). Taxonomy (NCBI): domain Eukaryota; kingdom Metazoa; phylum Chordata; class Aves; order Pelecaniformes; family Scopidae; genus Scopus; species Scopus umbretta. The sequence goes on along the minus strand of VZTL01042361.1, from coordinate 6,913 downwards.
GAAACCACATTTAGCTCTTCTCTCCTAGACTGGGCTTCCAAAGGTCCAACTGGATTTAGTTATTCAAGCCTCTGATTTTTTTATTTAATTTTATTTTAAATAAGTTTTTATCCTTCGACTATTCTCAGGACTTTAAAAATTGTATCCCAAGTGCTTTCAGGATTGGTGCATTGTTTGGGGGCAGGGGGGGGTGGAAACAAAACCAAACAATGAAAGTCCTGGTAGATTAGAGCTGACATTTCATCCTTCCACTCACTGTTTTCCAAAGATATTTCCTATCTTTAAAATGGGAAATTCCACTGGAACCAGCGGAAGCCTTCCAACAAGTGGATGCTTGTAAAGACATCTCCTCGATGAGTTCAAATAAACACTTTTTAACAAAGGCAGAACTGCTGAAAATATAAAGCAGGTTTTCCTTCTCCTAATCAAATTAATAGAGCCAAACCAAAAAAATTTGCAACCCCTATAAATCCATAGTAAGCTCCAAATTTTCTTCAAACACTTGAAAAGCAAAATAACTTTCACAAGCGTATCAACATAAAGGAGAACAATCCTGTCCAACAAATACAAGGAGCTAGTTTAAAAAAATAATTAGAAAAAATACCAGCTACATTTTCTGCCATAGGCTCTGTTCTTCAGGAAAAGACCGCAGAGTATTTAAGCGAACTGTCTGGGTTAATGACAGCTGATGTCCCGTATCCCATAGCAGTAGTCATGACCTTCAGGCCTCCCCTGACTGACGGGCTGACCCCAATCACTCCAGGGTGCAAGGTAAATGACAACCAAAGAAGAAAAAGAAAGAGAAGAGAAAGAAAACTTGCTGCCGGCTTTGTAGCCAAGCTTCCTAATAAAACCTAATTCAAGCTGTCAGAGTGAAATGAAGAAAGTGTCAACAGGGGTTTTCAGAGAAATATTCCAAATGTTTGGCTAGAAAAGCCAAGAGCTCAGCTCCCTTCCCCCAGCCCAACACCGCTCCTCAAAAAGGGCTGGAAAATCCAATGTTGAAAGGAATTTTAATAACGTGTCCAGGGGGGACCCCTGAGGAGGGACCCAAGGGGACACTTTTCTTCCCTTCCCTGACAAACCCAATCGTCTCCCTAATGGTGAAGAGCACAAAACTTGCAAGGGAAGTGCCAATGGTGGGGTTCGGTGAAACCCGCATCCGTGTGAAACCGGACCATTCTGCCGGCTTTAGAAACGGAGATGTTTAATGGTGACCCACAGGTTAAGAGCCTTGGGAGCCACCAAAGAGAACAACCTGCCACCAGTGAAAGGTTGAGATTAAACGTGGGGTGAGAAACATCCTGTGCTTCCACATCAACCAATGAGCTACCACGCCTTCTAGCAGAAGACGGAGGGAAAGTGCCTCTCCAAATTATTATCCCTCACATAAAGGCAGAGAATTAAAACTCTGAAGAACCTCATGTAGGCACTGAAACATATGGCGTGTCCCCAGAATGCTACCCTAGCTTCCCATCAGCACTGGGGCAATGTCTAGTGTCAGGCCATGGCCAGGACATGAAGCTGCCAAAGGAGGTGAATCCCCACACACAGTCCAACCTCTTGCTCGCACTGTGCTGCAAACAGTCAGCGGGGAAGAAGGATCCCTTCTTCAAGTAAAAAACTTGTTATTCATTTATATACCTCTACCAAGTTGAAGACATTACTGGGTGCAAAAAGAAAACACCACCTTGCAGTTTCTGGCTAGCATACATGTTTTCCTATCACACACATACACATGGGAAGAACATCAGCATCAAGGCACCTTGGGATGGAGAAGGAAGGGTAAACACATGGAATATTTTTGAAGCTTTAAAAAAAAAAAAAACCAAATCAAATTATTTGTATATAAACTCCCATGGGAAACAAGAAAAACAAACCCCCTAAACCAGCAGCCGAAACTCATTAACACACAGGGCAAATCAAAACCTCAAGAGCTCCTCCTGCCAACGCGCTCCTTGAGGGACAGTCTGGGGAGGCCACGTGGAGGCTGTAGGTGTTACACCAGGCACTGACAGGTGGGCATTGCCATCTTACTTGAGACAACCAGATTTACCTATTTAGTACAACTGACTCAGAAACATCTCAGAGGGAAGAGCCCCCTCACTTTTTATACAGCGAGCATGGTTCTGGGCTGTCTTTCCCTACATGGGGCAGCTATTTTTGAAGACTTGGCCAGCCCATTGTACACAAAGGACATTACCATTCCAAGGAGACCACCAGCCACCTCCAGCCTGGACAAGGTATATTCAAGCAGTTGAGCAGCATGAAGCATTGTTTAATCCCACTGAGATCTTCCAGTGCAGACAAAACCTCTGTGTTACAACTATTAGCACACTCATCCCCTACCTCAGATGAAGGTCTTCCGAAAACTTCAGACAGGCGTAGATGAATTCCTTGATCTGATTGTAAACTTTAGGCACAAACTCAGAAAAGGGGAACTTCTTTGGAAAAGGTTGCTGTAAAATACAGGAGAGAATTCAAGTCGAAGAGCAGATATTTAACAGGAGTGACGACCGCTTTCCAGCAACATGTTCCAAGCAGTCAAATTAATTTTAGTATTTAGTTAAGTCCAGCACTGAAACAACAAGCCAGCATTTATTGTATATTATATAAACATTTCAGCCAAGTGAAAGACCAGATAATCACTTACAAATGGCACATGGTTGCATAAGGGATTTGGAGTCTGAAACAGGCTGGAAGGAAACTTGCAGCTAGGAGGGAGCAGGCAACACAACACGACCCTCATTCCCTCTCCCAACTCCCTAACTCATATGAAAACAACCCGCTGGAGAACTTCTTGACTTTTATCTCCCACCACGCACAAGGTGTTTTGCTCAGTCACCTCCCACAGTTGCTGCCCAAGGTGAGTGCCTGCTTACAACACCAAAAGCCAAGAGGAAACAGATGTCCTCTACCAAATTTTTCCAACCAGCTTTTACCCATAGCACACACATGGCTGGGAGGTGCAGAACATAATAGTAAGAAACTGGACCCCATGATATAGTTTTGGGGAAGGATGCAGACTTTCCGAAATCTAAACACTTGACTTGGATCAAAAACCCTCCCAGTCCTCATTAAGTTCACCAGGCTTGGAGCTCTCTGGCTGCCAGATGTGGAGCAGAAGGCCAAGCAGGCTTTTAAGGGACACTGGCTAGGTCAAATTTGGCTACATGTAGGTTTTGCAAGCACATACTTTTACAAAAGCCAAGATACACCACTTTGTTGGGCGCTTTTTTTTTTTTTAATATGAATTAAAACAAGTCAAGGTCAATAACACGGTTCATAAAATAGGAATAAAATACCCATGGAAACAGATACTTCTAGTCTCTTGTCTACTGCAAGCACTGTTCAGCTGTGATAGTACAGATCTGAAATCAAAATTGATGAGGTATTTGCTATACACGACTTCCTCATCCACACGAGAAGAAATGCATCACATGGAAAGTATATTTGTTCTTTTCCCTTGTTTTGGGTTTTTTTTTTCCTGTTGTTTATTGGGTTTGGGGTTTGGGGTTTGAGGGGGTTTTTTTGACACTATCATTTGCAGTTTTCAATACCACTAAGAAGGGTGCGGGGGTTTCCTGCACCAGCAGACACGCTGTGCCGCTTTCCCCATTTCAGGATTACCTTTTCAAGTTCTGCATCCTGGAATGGGAACTGTCCAACTATTTTCTTATAAACCTCTTCATTTGTCACTGGGATAGGGCTGTAGTTGTCTGAATCAAGTATATTTCTATGAAAGGAAAAGAAAAGAAAAGTTAGAAAGACAGCTCTGTGACAACAGACCAACCACAACTTTGCAGATTTACTGCTCAGTTGGGAAGCTCTTAAGAAGTAGGTGCCAGTCAAAGATGTGATCCCATGGGCCTGAACTTCTTCCCGCATTTGTGACTGCTGAAATCATCTTTGCTGCAGCCGGACACAAGGATCTCTCCCAGCTTCCAGCCTTCATTGTGCATAAAGCCACGGCCAGTGTTTAGCGATGCTTTTAGTCCAGACTGGAGCTTCAGCAGCAAGCCCTGACTCAAGGAAGTAAGCTTCAGTCCTGCCTGACTCCAGGAAGATGGAGGCTGAGCTACCAGGGCACTGAGAATCCTCCAGCACCTCTTCCCCACACCCCATGCTCTGAGACACCTCAGTCCTCCTGGGATGTTCTGGAGGCCCATCACAGGATGAGCTGGTGGCTCCCGAGCGCAGCGTGGGACCCTGGATAATATATCATTTCCTACCTGCAGGCAACTGCTCAGCTCACGGTCATCCCTACAGCAGCAGCACCGGGATATGCCATCGCTGTCCCGAGACACGCGTGGCTCAGTGCTGGAGCGAGGGCACAGTAACGCTACTGCGACACCAGATTTTTGCATCCTTCTCCCTATCGACTGTCAAAGTGAGCTCCATAATGAAACCATAACCTTATCCCTCTGGTCTACGCTGATTTATTGCACAGATCTCACCACACACAGGATCCTCACAACTGTATTTAAATTGGCTCTCCCTGGTCCAAGGAGAGCCGAGGGTGAAGCTTATTGTTGCCCAAAATTTAAACATGAGCTTGCTACTAATCTCTCAAAAGATTTTATTTATGGGTCAAAACTACTCTGTAAAGTACATCTCATGAGTTTGCTTAAAGAGCTTCTTACCTGAAAACTCCTGACCATTTCTTCAGCAAGGTTTCACTATACTGGTCTTGGATTTCCAAGAGCATGTCAAAGAGCTGGTTCACCGGGAAGCCATATCCCTGCAATAGGGTAGGGGAAGACAGCAACTTCAGACAAGAAAAAGTCACCAACGAGCAGTTGAAGATTATTTTCTCTGTTTAATAGGGAGCACGTGGGCAAATTCTCCTCTACCACAGTCACAGAGGTGAACAGTGCCGGTGGAGGAATATAGGCAGCGTTCTACCGAGGTGGTAGGACCAAGGGCTATTAAAGGCTGGGCTGGGTGTGGCAGGAGGCACAAGGGCTTGGCAAGGTGGCCAAGGCTTGGTCCTTGCCCACGGGCTGGCCATCCCGTGCACGGAGCAAACCCGGCTGTCCATCGGGCACCACAATCTGTGCACGGCAATGCCAAAACAGAAGCTGGACCACCACGGCAAGCCCACATCAACCATTTAACCCTGCTGGTGGACACAATCTGTGAGCAGCACAACTGTTGAGTGAGATAAAGAGCGGTCACCAATAGCCGCGTACCTGGAGTGTATCTGCAAAGAGGACGATGAGGTTCTTCAAGTCTAACACCAGGCTTGGGTCCGAGCAGTAGGACTGCAAAGAAGGGGAGAAATTAAAACATGGTTTTAACTGTAGCACGCAGGAAAAATATTGCCCTCAGCCCTCCTGTGTTATCACTTGAGTGATAATAAATACATAAGCATGCCGTACAGCCTTATGATCAGCAGCTTTTATCCTACAGCCCTGCCCTAACGTTGTACAGGGCAAGGGCAGGCACGCTGATAAGGGTATCTCTCCTCATAACGCGCTGCTCTTGAGGATCCCCATGATGAGTAAGGATTTCAGTTGCTCCAGAGATACCTGAAGTGTCTCTAAGATTACCCAGGAGCTGCTGGGGAAGCGAGAGGAGATGAAGCAAGTCAGCGCGCTGTCATACCAAGACAACAGCAGTGCCTCTCATTTAATATTTAGTGTGTTGTGTCTGATGGTAATGAAGCATCACAGCGAGGCATCCCCGAGCCCCGTGCGAAGGCTGCATTGCTAAGTGGTTCAGGCTGAGAAATACACATTGCGTGCCTGTATTTCAGCAACATTAATGGTCAGAGCTACAATACAAGTATTTATGGCGGGTCAGGACGCTGCTTGAAACCCTGAAGACACAACTCAGCCCAGTCACAGCATGGATCGTCCCCCCAGAGCCACCCCATGTTACCCACAGGCTTTGTGTGCTCCCTGGACACAGCAGACAACTTCCCTATGCTGAAATATGTAAAGTTTCAGACAGACTCTTACCAAATATAGAATCAGTGATCATAAGCTGGAAAGAGAAACAGATTTAAAGCTCACTGGGAATTCAAGGAGGAATGACTCCATTAATCAATGTGAAAGACTGGAAGAGACACATTTTCCATTTCACTGTCCAAAAAAGAAAGTCAGAAAGAAAGATAATGCCCTAAAGCTATCAGAAGTGATAGAAGATGTCCCCATCTGCAGCAAGGAAGAAAGAAAATCCAGGCGTAAGTTTGGCTGAACAGGAAGAATTGGAACAGCCTCACCAACACGAGAGCCCTCCATCCAACCCCAACAGCAATATGGGATGGACAGCACCGGTCTATAGGGGAGCTGTAGGCTGAGCAGTGCTTAGAGGTGACAGTGATGACCACAGTAATAGTGTTGAGAAATCATGTAACATTTCATGATTACTGAAAAAAAAATTTCACCTGGCAGCTACTTCATGCATTAAGTTTGGCATCACTTAAAACAACTTGTCATGGCAACAAAGCTTGTAAAATTGAAAAAAAAAGGTGTTTGTACCTGGCTTACTCTCACGGCTTTCACCTAGCAGAAAACCCCACTTAAAAAGAAAATAAACACAGGTTTACATCCTAGCGGGGTGTAGACCTCTGTGTTTACCCCCTTTCGTAACACAGAAGCTTAAGTGGAAGGAACCAGCTTTCCAGTCAACACAATTGCCATGCCGGACAGAGCCAGAGCGCCCCGGGAAGCCTCTGCGGTCCCTCACCCCAACCAGCTCCAGGTCCATCCCCTGGATTATCCCCACCCACACAGGTAAAACCAAGAAGCTCTCTTCAGCAACACTACCCATGGGTGACCACATTAAGCTCAAGTCAGAGGCACGTAAATGCAGAGCCCAGTGTGGTTTGGAGGAAGCGGCGTATTGTGCCTCCACACAGAAATTTTAGGATTTTCTCACCAAAGAGCAGCAACATCATAGAATCATA